>JAJOOR010033048.1:0-15219 GCA_036250505.1 Solanum acaule | reverse complement strand
TCATATCATATAGCTCAAAGGTTTCTAAGATGAGAATGACCTCTCATCATAGAACCTACATTATGTGAGAATGTCCTTTCACATAGTCATACCATATTCATAACATAGTCTAGTTTAGAGTACAATTGAGGAAACCTTTCAATAGACTTGCTTTCACTAGATTATCATAAACCTTATTCATTCATTCATGTATGTGTGTACATAAGTGAGAAAGCCTTTCACATAAACACCTTCATACAACACATGTTCATACCTTGCTAATCATACACTTTGCATGCATAATAAGATGTAAGGGTGCATATAAGAATTAACCTTTAAATAGACACCATAACACATAATATTCGTAGATATACATGTAGAGTGTTTGTGTGTACATATTGGTCCTCATAGTGACATAATAGCAACAACATTGATATTGAGTGCACTTCCCTTCAAGGGATTTCAACACATTCACAATGTCCTCAAATCATAAGCTATTCACATATAAAGCCTTTAGGGATTCTAGACCACACACCCACACTTTATCATAGGAGACAATGACACATTCAACATTGAATAGGTACTCTTAACATGTATATTATAACACATTCATATAGGGGTCATATAGGTAGGGGTCATTCCACAATAGTACTTAACATAATCAATCATGTAGACCACACCTTATCCCTTACATCATCATTCATATTATACTCCTCATCATCAACACACTTTAAACATGATGCTAGCATTGAGGATTTCATACATAACCTTCCTAGCATAATTTCATAAACATATGCATCATAATCATAAATTCACTTCACATCTTGTGCCTTCAAGGCCATGATCTCAACATGCATAGATAGACAAGAAGTAAACACCGCCACCATAAGTGGATCAAACCACACAATATCAGTTTCCATACTATAGACTAGAAGTTAGGTCAACTTACCAATTCTCCAGGCCATGATCACCAAGGATCAATCCTCAACAATTCATAATCAATTGAGATAGATAGCAATAGGAATCAACAATGTTATTCAATAACATAAACATAATCTAAGTACAATTCTATAGACAAAGGGATCAACCCATAACTTTGCCCATAAGGCCATAATTCTCAACTCATCAATATACCAACAATTCAACATGATTTTAGACTCCAAACAACACATAAAAACATGAACAACATACTAGAACACACCAACACGTAAAAGACTAGTTTCCGAACATCTTGGTCGACCCTTGACGTTTGACTTCCAAACTCTTTAAAACTGAGTTAAAAGGCTATTCTTCATTATTTTAACAAGTTATTAAGGCATAAAATCCATGTGAGGCTCTACTTTATCCTACTTCATTTTGAGGGGTGTTACACTTGAACTTGAAAATGCACCCATTTACCCTCGAGACAAACTCGCTCCATTGATAAGGTCCTGACGAACGTTCATGAAAAATTTTGGCCATTTATTTCAGGAATTTCGGATCACAAAAAATTCATGGATTATAACACACGAAAATCGGCAAAATTTGGGTTTACATGCTCTGGAAGAAGTTTGAATTTTAAAATGCGCCCTTTTCCCCTCAGGACGAAATCACTCCACTTCTAAAGTCTTAACGTGCGTCCCTCATAAATTTCGGCCATTTTTTTCGGGAATTCCGTATCATAAAAAATTCATGGACAATAGCACACAATAAGCGGCAAAATCTTAGTTTACCTACATTGGGGATCGTTTGACATTGAAAATGCGCATGTTTTCCCTTCAGGATGATATCACTCCATTGTTATGGTCTTAAGGGACGTCCATGAATAATTTTGGCCATTTTATTTTTGGGAATTTTGGATCACAAAAATCTATTGACTATAGCACACAAAAATCGGCAAAATCTGGGTTTCCTACTTTGGGGCTCATTTGAACTTGAAAAATGCACCCGTTTGCACTTCGGGATAAACTCGCTCCATTTCTATGGTCTTAACGGACATCCATGAAAAATATCGGCCTTTTTTTGGGAATTTCATATCACAAAAAATTCATACACTATAGCACACGAAAATCGTCAAAATCTGGGTTTACATGTTTAGGGCCTCGTTTGAACTTAAAAATTTGCTCGTTTCCCCTCGGGACGAACTCGATCTATTGCTGAGGTCTTAATGGATGTCCATGAAAATTTTCAGCCATTTTTATTTACAAGAATTTCGGATCACAAAAATCCATGGACTACAGCACACAAAAATCGGACAAATTTGGGTTTACCTTTTTAGGGGCTCGTTTCAACTTGAAAATGCGCCCGTTTAATCCTCAGGATGAACTCGCTCCATTGCTAAGGTCTTAACGAACATTCATAAAAAAAATTGGCCATTTTTTTCAGGAATTCCGGATCATAAAAAATTCATGGACTATAACACACGAAAATCAGTAAAATTTGTGTTTACATGGTTTGGGGTTCATTTGACTTTAAAATACGCCCTTTTTGCCCTCAGGATGAAATCGATCCATTGTTAAGGTCTTAACGTACGTCCGTCATAAATTTCGGCCATTTTTTTTGGGAATTATGTATCACAAAAAAATCATGGACTATAGCACAAAATAATCGGCAAAATCTTAGTTTACCAGCTTACGGGCTCGGTTGAAATTGATAATATGACAATTTTCCCTTCAGGATGATCTCGCTCCATTGCTATGGTCTTAACGAACGTTAATGAATAATTTTGGCCATTTTATTATCGGGAATTCCATTTCAAAAAAATCTATTTACTATAGCACATGAAAATCGGCAAAATCTGGGTTTACCTACTTTGGGGTTTGTTTGAACTTGAAAAGTGCACTCGTTTGCCCCTCAGGATGAACTCTTTCCATTGCTAAGGGCTTAACGGACATCCATGTAAAATTTCGGCCTTTTTATTTGGAATTCCATATCACAAAAAATCCATTGACTATAGCATACGAAAATCATCAAAATCTGAGTTTACCTATTTTGTGGCTCGTTTGAACTTGAAAATTTGCTCGTTTACCCCTCGGAACGAACTCGATCCATTGTGCAGGTCTTAACGGATGTCCATGAAAATTTTCCGCCATTTTTATTTACAAGAATTTCGGATCACAAAAAATCCATGGACTACACCACGCGAAAATCAGACAAATCTGGGTTTACCTTTTTAAGGGCTTGTTTGAACTTAAAAATGCGCACGTTTGACCCTCTGGATGAACTCGCTCCATTTCTAAGGTCTTAATGGACATCAATGAAAAAAATTGGCCATTTTTTTCAGGAATTTTGGATCACAAAAAATTCATGTACTATATAGCACACGAAAATTAGCAAAATTTGGGTTTACCTGCTTTTGGGCTAGTTTGAACTTGAAAATGCGTCTGTTTTCCTCTCGGGACGAACTCGCTCCATTTTTAAGGTCTTAACATCCATCTATGAAATATTTTAGCCATTTTTTTTCAGGAATTCCAGATCACAAAAAATCCATAGACTATAGCATACAAAAAAATCTCCAAAATATGGGTTTAAATTCTTTGGGGCTCGTTTAAACTTGAAAATGCATCTGTTTACCCCTCGGGACGAACTCGCTCAATTTCTAAGGTCTTAATGGACGTCCACAAAAAATTTCAGCCATTTTTTTTAGGAATTCTAGATCACAAAGAATCCATGGACTATAGCAGACGAAAATCAGAAAAATCTGTGTTTACCTGCTTTGAGGCACGTTTGAACTTGAAAATGAACCTGTTTTCCCCTCGGGACAAACTCACTCCATTGATAAGGTCTTAACGGATGCCCACGAAAATATTTGTCCATTTTTAATGGAAATTATGGATCACAAAAATTTCATGGACAATTACACACGAAAATCATCAAAATCGGAGTTTACCTACTTCTGGGCTCTTTTGAACTTGAAAATACGCTGGTTTGCTCCTCGGGATGAACTTTCTCCATTGCTAAGGTCTTAACGGACGTCTATGAAAAATTTCAGCCACATTTTTTTGGAATTTCGGATCACAAAAAATCTATGGACTATAGCACACGAAAAGAGGCAAAATTTGGGTTTACCTAAAAATGGGGCTCGTATTAACTTTAAAATATGTCAGTTTGCCCCTCAAGACGAACTCACTCCATTTCTAAGGTTTTAACAAACGTCCATGAAAAATTTTGGCCATTTTTTTGGGAATTTCGTATCACAAAAAATCCATGAACTATAGCACACGAAAATCAACAAAATATGGGTTTACATGCTTTGGGGCTCGTTTGAACTTGAAAATGCGCTAGTTTGCCCCTCGAGACGAATTCTCTCCATATCTAAAGCCTTAACGAACGTTCATGAAAACTTTTGGCCATTTTTTCGGGAATTCTGGATCAATCCATTGACTATAGCACACGAAGATTGGCAAAATATGGGTTTACCAGCTTTGGAGATCGTTTGAACTACAAAATGCACCCGTATGCCCCACGGGACGAACTCTCTCCATTGCCAAGGTCTTAACAGACGTCCATAAAAAATTTCTGCCTTTATTTTCAGGAATTTTGGATCACATATAATCCATATATAGCAAACAAAAATTGGCAAAATCTGGGCTTACTTGTATTGGGGCTCGTTTGAACTTGAAAATACACCTGTTTGCCTCTCGAGACGAATTCGCTCCATTGCTAAGGTCTTAACGGACTTCCATTAAAAATATCAGCCATTTTTTTCTGGAATTTTGGATCACCAAAAATTCATGGACTATAGCACACGAAAATTTGCAAAATTTGGGTTTACCTGCTTTCAGGCTCGGTTGAACTTGAAAATACGCCATTTTTCCCCTCGGGACGAACTCACTCCATTGCTAAGGTCTTAACGGACGTCCATGAAAACTTTCGGCCATTTTTTTGGGAATTCCGAATCACAAAAAAATTCATGGATTATAGCACACAAAAATGGACAAAATCTGGGTTTACCTACTTTAGGTTCGTTCTAACTTGAAAATGCGCCTGTTTGCCCATTGAGACGAACTACCTCAATTTCTAAGGGCTTAATGGACGTCCATGAAAAAATAATGCATTTTTTTGGGATTTCTGGATCACAAAAAATCCATGGACTATAGAACACGAAAATCGGCAAAATCTGGGTTTACCTTCTTTGGAGAGCGTTTGAACTTGAAAATGCTCATGTTTTCCCCTGGGACGAACTCTCTTCATTGCTAAGGTCTTAACGATGTCCATGATAAATTTGGCAATTTTTTTTCGAGAATTCTGGATCACAAAAAATCATTACACTATAACACAAGAAAATCAGTAAAATTTTATTTTACCTGCTTTAAGGCTCGTTTGAACTTGAAAATGCTCTCGTTTTCCCCTTGAGTTGAACTCTCTCCATTGCTAAGGTCTTAACGGACGTCCATGGAAAGTTTCAGCAATTTTTTTTGGAATTCCGAATCACAAAAAATACCAGGGACAATAGCACACGAAAATCGACAAAATCTGGGTTTACCTGCCTTGGGGTGCGTTTAAACTTGAAAGTGCGCTTGTTTTTCCCTGTGGACAAACTTGATCCATTGCTATGTTCTTAACAGAAGTCCATGAAAATTTTTTGCAATTTTTCTCGAGAATTTTGGAACACAAAAAATTCATGGACTACACGAAAATTGGCAAAAATCTGGGTTTACCTTCTTCGGGTTCGTTTGAAATTGATAATGCGCCTATTTTCCCCTCAGGACGAACTAACTCCATTGCTAAGGTCTTAACGGACGTCCATGAAAAATTTCAGCCATTTTTTTGGGAATCCAGATCACAAAAAATCCATGGACTATAGAAGACGAATATCAGCAAAATCTGGGTTTACCTGCTTTGAGGCGCGGTTGAACTTGAAAATGCACCCGTTTTCCCCTCAGGACAAACTCTCTCTATTGCTAAGGTCTTAACATATGTCCATGAAAATATTCAGCAATTTTTTTTCCAGAATTTCGGATCACAAAAAATCCCTGGACTATAACACACGAAAATCGGCAAAATCTGGGTATACCTACTTTAAGGCTCGTTTGTACAAGAACATGCGCCGGTGTTCCCCTCGGGACAAACTCGCTCCATTTCTAAGGTGTTAACGGACGTCCATGAAAAATTTCAGCCAGTTTTATCGAGAATTCTAGATCACAAAAAATCCATGGTCTATAGCACATGAAAATCGGCAAAACTTGGGTTTACCTGCTTTTGGGCGCCTTTGAACTTTAAAATGCGCCCATTTTTCCCTATAGACAAACTCGCTCCATTGCCAAGGTCTTAACGTATGCCAATGAAAACTTTTTTTGAGAACTCCGAATTATAAAATTTCCATGGACTGCGGTGTTGCAAGGAATCAGATGATGGTAACGAACACTGAAATACGAGAACATGTACGAAGGATAGAATATTTTGTTGGCTTGACTGATGAGTGGCTTGATGACCCAAATTTGGTGGATCTGCTCACGCAGTTCTTTGGTATGAAAACTGAATTCGAAAATTTCGTTCAAAAATGGGTTTATATCGGGCTGACATCAAGGAACAATAAGCAAAGAACCTTAGTTTTAGTGAGGCGGTGTCTTTGCAAATTGATGGTGTGATGAAGGACAATGAAGACATTCGAACTGAAATTGACAAAGTGTTGAAGGAAAAAGAAATCCTTTCTACTGAACTTTCCATCTAGTGTTTGGCCATTGCTTATTCTAGAACAAATCATGAGGAGTCTTCTAAAGTGAAATTCCTGAGCCTAAGGCATTTGGAGGCACAAGGAGCACCAAGAAACTCGGAAACTTCTTATGGGATACGGAACAATACTTCATTGCAGTCCATGTACGTGATGATGATAAGGTGTCAATCACTACTATGTATCTTGCAGATGATGCAAATTTGTGGTGGCGTACAAGAATGGCTGAATAAGTGACTGTTGAACGACCTAAGATTGATTTGTGGGAACTTCTGAAAAAAAGAGTTGAAGGATCGATTCTTCCCTCGCAATGCAGGCTGGATTGCTAGGGATCGTTTGAAGACCCTAAGGCAGACCGGATCTATTAGAGACTATGTCAAGCAGTTTTCTTCTTTGATTCTGGATATTAACAACATGTCCGAGGAGGATAAATTGCATAATTTCCTCTATGGATTACAAAAATGGGCACATAATGAACTACGAAGGTAGAACATTAAAGATCTTCCTAATGCAATCACGGCAGCAGATGCATTGGTAGATTTTCGTTTAGGACGAGATGATGCTGAAAGTTCTTCTGTTTCTTCTAAGTCTAAAAGGAAAGACAAAGTGAAGTATTGGAAGGAAAAAGATCCTAATGTTGAAGAAAAGATCAAAGAAAAGGAAAACATGATGCTGGATCGTCGAAAGGCAAAGAAAAAGCGATGCTTGATGGCTATTTTATTTGTGATGGACCACACATGGCAAGAAACTGTCCAAAACGGGCAAAACTTGTCAATTGTTTATTAGCTGAGAGTGATGATGTCGAACCAGATAAGGAACCAGTAGCGTATGTTAATCCTATGAGTGTTTTGTTAGCCAAAAAGGATGTTGTATCTCAATTTATTTCATCGAGGAAAATGAAGTAAACTGGTGGGGGTTGTCTGTTAGACCCCTGATCTAAGTCACTCAATTTAATGGCAGCATGGACAAGGTATTAAGCATGTTAACCTTGTCACTTGCATAATCCAAGGAAACAAACATGCAAGGCTAAGTTGGTGATGGAATGTTGACGAATCTAAGGTTTGAGCAATGGCACCATGGCCTGATTTCGAAGCAACAAGTGAGGACCAAGAACTTGATGGCAAGGCAGCTTGGTGAGGAATTGACAAGGTAAAAGCTTAACAATTTTGTGTGGGCATGGCATTGATATTCAAAGAAAGAACGAGGTAAAACGACCAGCAAGACCAAGGCAACAATGGAAGGGCATTGATGCCAACGTGAGATGAAGCAATGGCATAGATTTGTGACCGTGGCATGGCCTCATTGAGTGGGAGCAATGCAAGGCTGAAAAGTCTAAGTATGGAAGTGTTAGGCATGGAAGCAGCTCGTCCAAAAGGAAAGAAAAGTCAAATCTGACTGGTGGTTACAAAACACATGCCAAGCACATGACCGGCGGTTACAAAAAGTGCAGCATTATCTTATTTCGTGTGGAGCTTGTTTTTGGCACCTTATTTGAATTATTTTGAATATACCAAGTAGCTGTGGGGTGTCTACTACATAGGATAAGATCAGGCTAAGGAAAACAAGTGTTTTATTCAAATTACGCCACTTGTCGGGAGTTGGCTGGACATAGTGTTATAAATGTGCAGGCTGCCTATGGTGTAATTTGGGATTTGATTGTTCTAAGTATTAGGGAATACTAATTAGAGTGTCAAATCTAAGTTAAGGTCTAGGGTGATCTTAAAGTGCCAAGGTTGGTATGATTTGAGAGTGTTCTTGTATTCACTTTGTTAATACAAATTGGAAATTAAGTTTTCTGTAAATCTGGTTGTCTTTGTCTCATTTTATATTTTTGTGGCTTTTATTATATTGTTGCCTATTGTTTATTGTTGCTTAAAACATCCAAGAGTTAGTCTCAAAACGTTGCTGCTTATTTTTCGAGCTAACACCAAAACAGTCCTAAATTTGGCTAAGTATTGGAAGGCTGAAGTCGACAAGGTTGTTGGCTGCCAAAGCGCATTAAATCAGTGAACCATTTGTGTTTAATTCATGGATTATCGCACACAAAAATTGACAAAATCTGGATTTTACCTGCTTTGGGATCATTGTAACTTGAAAATGCGCCTGTTTGCCCCTCGAGACGAACTCCCTCGATTGCTAAGGGCTTAACGGACGTCCAGGAAAAATTAAAGCCATTTTTTTTGGGATTTCTGGATCACAAAAAATCCATGGACTATAGAACACGAAAATCAGCAAAATCTTGGTTTACCTGCTTTGGGGCGCATTTGAACATGAAAATTCCCCTGTTTTCCCTTGGGACGAACTCTCTCCATTGCTAAGGTCTTAACGACGTCCATGAAAAATTTTGGCAATTTTTTTCAGGAATTTCGGATCACAAAAAATCCATACACTATAACAAACAAAAATTTGCAAAATTTGGGTTTACCTACTTTAAGGCTCGTTTGAACTTGAAAATGCGCCCGTTTGCCCCTCGGGATGAACTCGCTCCATTTCTAAGGTCTTAACAGATGTCCATAAAAAGTTTTGGCCATTTTTTTTAGAATTCCAAATCACCAAAAACACCATGGACAATAGCACACGAAAATTGGCAAAATTTGGGTTTACCTGCTTTGGGGTGCGTTTAAACTTAAAAGTGCACCTATTTTTCCCTAGGGACGAACTCGCTCTATTGTTATGGTCTTAACAGAAGTCCATGAAAAATTTGGGCAATTATTTTTTGAGAATTCCGGATCACAAAAAATATATGGACTATAGCACATGAAAATCGGCAAAATCTGGGTTTACCTACTTTGGGACTCGTTTAAACTTGGAAATATGCCAGTTTTCCCCTCGGGACGAACTCGCTTCATTGCTAATGTTTTAATGAACATCCATGAAAAAATTTGACCATTTTTTTCAGGAATTTCGTATCACAAAAAATCCATAGAGTATACCACGCAAAAATCGATAAAATGTGGGTTTACATGCTTTGGGGCCCGTTTGAACTTAGTAATTGGTGGGGTTATGGGACTTTACCTGTGCATTTCACTAGTGTGGCTTTGGGTTGCTTATATGTTGGTTTGGCTTATGTTTCTTCATAAATGTGCATAATGGTTTTTAAACTTGATAAAGGCATGATTTCAACTAAATGTCCCTTTTATGCATGTTTTAAGGATTTTTTGCATGGAGTCATACTTAGTACAATATTTTTGCTAACCTATATTTTCTACATTCTATGAGTGTAGGTTCCGGCCGTTGATACATACTACTTTCATCAAGTGAAGCTTGGGTTGACTATTCCCTAGGCTTGGTGAGTCCTCAAGTTTGAGGACAAGATGTTATTGTTTCTAGTTTCTATTGTACTTTCTACATTTGAGACTTTGTTGATGTAAAGGGCTTTTTGACCCTGTTTTTACTCTTTACGTACTAGATGGTGATTGAGACAAGTCTAGATTCGTATTTTTGTTTTCTGAATAGAAGTTGACTTTTATTGTAAAAGTTTTAAATTTTTCCGCATTATTCTATGTCTTTATGGTATGATTATGCTAAGGGATTGTATGATACTCCTTCGGGTCAAGTACTCGATGTTACTTCTAGGGGTAACGCCGGGTCGTGACAGATGAACTCCCTCCATTGCTAAGGTCTGAACAGATGTCCATGAAACATTTTGGCCATTTTTTTATGGGAATTCTGGATCACAAAAAATCCATGGACTATAGCATATGAAAATCGGAAAAAATTTGGGTTTACCTGCTTTAGGGCTCATTTGAACTTGAAAACAAGACCCTTTTTTAGTGACCCAGGGGTGCCCCTAGATGTAACAAGGCACATAGAGCCCCTAAAGATGCCATGTAAACCCTTTAGCACATCATAACGTAAGCATAGAACAATAAAGAGTAAAACATATTTCAAGTCTTACAAGTTTTTCATAAAAGCAAAGCGGAAGTAGGGACATAGCCCTTATGACATAGTTCAAAAATGAAATACTAGAAAGGAACTACAAATGACTCATCCATCCTCAAATCATGAGGACTTACCACAAGCTAGGAGAATGGTCGATCCAAGCTTTAACCAATGAAGATCGCCTCAAGAACTGGACCCTACAGTTGGAAAAAATGTAGGAAAATAAGGGTTAGTACAAAATGCACTAAGTGTGATATTCATGCATAAAAACCTTGAAAACATGCTAAAAGTGACATTTTAGTTCAAACCATGCTATATGCCAATTTTGAACATCATCATAGAAAAATTTGGAAAACCTAACTCATAAACATAACTCATAAATAGATCATCATAGCATAAAGGATAACAACATAATCATAAGCATAACCTTTATCATAAACATAATGTAAACATTAATCATCATGAGGCATAGTTCATAAACATAGTCAATACTTAGATCTTCATGTCATAAGAGAACCATCTCATAAGTAACCCTAAGTTATACTTGTGCAATGCATGTATAAGATCCCATAATCCCATCCATACTAAGTACCACTTTTAGGCCACCATAATCATACTTACCATCCTTTGATCCCTTCCTTAGGTAATACTCATAGACAAGGAAATATTCACATTTAATAATGCATATCAAGGAGAGCAACTCATAGCAATAATCCACATTAAGCATACATCATTTCATAGACCTTCATAACTGTAACACCCCTCAAAATGAAGTAGGATAAAGTAGAGCCTCACATGGGTTTTATGCATTAATAACTTTTTAAAATAATGAAAAATAGCCTTTTAAGTCAGTTTTAGAGAGTTTGGAAGTCAAACGTCAAGGGACGACCAAGACATTCAGAAACTAGTCTTTTACGTGTCGGTGTGTTCTAGTATGTTGTTCATGTTTTTATCTGTTGTTTGGAGTCTAAAATAAGTGGAGGTGACCCTAGTGTCTTAATAAATATTTTTATGGTCAAAACGTTCGAATACGACGCCCCGGGACCACCCTAAGGGGACCCATAGAAGGACCCCAACCTTGGCCAAGCAAGCTGCCAAGGCAGCTTGAAGTTGTGCATGCAGGGAGTGGCTCCGCGTCGCAGACCTACTCCACCTATGGCCAAAAATTTTGGTCCACGTCGCGGACACCTCGCGGACTCTACTGTCTCGAAATTTAATTTTTAGAAACTTGTGGGAAAACCTCCGCGTCGCGAACCTGTTATCCGATGAAATTTGCGAAAATAAAACTCAAGTTTGATTTGTTTAAATGGCCCAACTAAGTGAAGGGTATTTTGGGTACTTTGGAGAATTATTATAAACGGTTATTCTACCTATTTTAGGATATTTTAAGTTGGTTAAAAATATCCAAAACCTAGAATTAAACCTCATTCTTCAAATTGACCCTTATCTCTGAAAAATAGATTCTCTCAAAAACTCCATTGAAGACCTTGATGAAGCTCAAGCTAGAAGATGGGTTTTCAACTAATTTCTTCTTCAATTCCACGGGTCTTCAATAATTAAGGTATGGTAAATCTTCATTATTGAATAACATCTCATTCAAGGAGTTCTATCAAAGATTTTCAAAAGTGATTCAAAGACCAAAATTCCCAATTTTCAATCTAACCATGGGTTCTTTGTCAAACGATTTTCTAAATTATTCTATTGATGTATTGATGTGGAATTAAGGTTTTTAAGATAATTTTCAAAGGAATTCTTGAAGAACCCATGATCCCCAAATTCTCAAAAATTGGCCTACAATGTGGGTCTTTGTGAATATGATTTCTATTGGTGAAATTATATTTAAATTAGATTGGATTGATGTTTCCTATGATTATCTATACTTATTCATGTTGAACTGTTGGTATATTGATGAGTTGAGAATTATGGACTTATGGGCAAAGTTATGGGTTGATCCCTTTGTTTATGAAATTGTACTTAGATTATGTTTATGTTATTGAATTACATTGTTGATTCTTATTGCTACCTATATCAATTGAGTATGAATTGTTGAGGATTGATCCATGGTGATCATGGCTTGGAGAATTGGTAAGTTGACCTAACTTCTAGACTATAGTTTGACCCACTTATGGTGGGGGTGTTTACTTCTTGTCTATCTATGCATGTTGAGATCATGGCCTTGAAGGCAATAGATGTGAAGTGAATTTTTTATCATGATGCATATGTTTATGAAGTTATGGTATGAAGGTTATGTATGAAATCCTCAATACTAGGGGGTGCTCTCGGGTCGTCACAATAACATAAGAGGAAAACACCATAACTACTCTCAAATCCTACTTGTGCAATGCATGAATGAGATCCCATACTCCCACCCAGACTTAAGTAGAGCTTCTTGAGGAGCCATAGTTCATAATCATTCATTGTGGGGATAAGCCATAACCGACATAGACAATGTGAGCTAAACATAGAATCTGGTGTTATCCACACTGAAAAGGGTGTCCTACTTGCCTAAGGTAGAACCATTAACTTAGCTTAGGTGGATCTACTAACTAAAGACCTATGAGGGCACATAGTTATGGGACAAGGATATTGCTACTAGATACCCCACCTCAACTCACGTGAGGGCATCCATCTCAAGAGAGTGTTACTAGAAACCCCACCTCAACTCACGTGAGGGCTTGCATCTCATCAATATCTAATCAGTGCTAAGCATTCATCCCACT
Organism: Solanum acaule; assembly: GCA_036250505.1. NCBI lineage: Eukaryota > Viridiplantae > Streptophyta > Magnoliopsida > Solanales > Solanaceae > Solanum > Solanum acaule. Next base: position 1,986 of record JAJOOR010033048.1, on the reverse strand, counting down.
TGGTACTTATCATATCATTACTTGAGTTCATTTTTATGGAAGAATGTATCAACACTCCATCCAACATCGTTCATAAGATAGCTCCTAGATTTAATAGGTGAGAATAGCCTTTCAACCTAAGAATCCCAATATTGTGAGAAAACCTTTCACAAAATGTCATCATCATTCATAGGTGTGTAATTGAGAATAGTCTTTTAATGAACACAACAACATTATCATAATCATAATCACTTTACTCTCAAAGTGTTCTTAAAGCACATACATAAATCTCATAATCATACATAATTCTCATACTTTACCCTTCAAGGACCATAGATCTCATTCAATTAACTTATCTAGAATTACTTCATTAGACATGTATAATAACATGAGTCAATTAGCTCAATTACTACAAGCATAATCTCATAACATTCATGGGTTCTTGGGGGAATTCAACATAAAAACCACAAGAAATCATCAATTGCCACATAATATATCATAAATCAATCATTAGAAATGTTTTTGAAAGGAACCCATGAGATTGAAGACAAACCCTAACTTTTGGGATTTCTAGCTTTGAAATTGGGGGGGTTTGAAGGAGCTCCATGTATGAATTCTATCCAAGGATGAAATGCTACCATGCCTTAGTGAAGAATTCCAACGAATTTGATTTGAAAAGCTTGTTTCTTCAACCCTAGCTTCAAATTCTTTCTTCTTCTTCCTTGAAGTTTTTGAGAGAGAATATTTGGAGAAGATGAACTCTTTGGGATTTTATTTGGGTTTTGGGATTTAGTGAGGTGAATGGGTTGGTTAATGACTTAAAAAGTCTTATATAGGTGTATTAAAACTATACAAAATGACATCACTTAACACTAACTTAAAAAGGAATTACCTAAAATAACCCTCGTTTTAGGTGGGCTGCCAAGGGGCCACACCCCTCTTCACGAGCCGTTAAGGGCACCACGGCCCGTGAAGGTTCCCATGGTCCCTTTACCAGTAGCTAATTTACCTTGGTACTATCTCCACAAGGTGAAGGCAACCCCACGAACTTCCCATGGGCAGTGGTCTTCACCACGGGTCGTGAAGTGGCTCGTGAAGGGGGGTCAACTTTGGGGAAGCTTTGGGGACTCACTGCATCACCACCATGGGTGGCACCACGGGTCGTGAAGACCTCCGTGGTCATGGTGGGCAGTGGATTGGCCTCTTGCCTTGGCCCTTGGCCACTTTCCTTGGCTATTACCCTTCTTCCTTGACGTTAAACTTCACGTTTAGCTCTAGTTAGCCTACTAAGTTTCCAGGGTGTTACATTATGTCCCCTTGGGAACATTCATCCTCGAATGACGATCTAGACACCTTACAGAATTAAAGACTCAAGACTAGTGTAACGCCCCTCAAAATGAAATAGGATAATTAGAGTTTCACATGCGTGTTAGTTGTTGATAAAATTGTATAAATGTTTGAAAATGAGTTCATAGGTCAGTTTTAAAGAGTTTGGAAGTCAAACGTCAAAGAGACGTTCAAGACGTTCGAAAACTAGTTGTTTGCGTCCTAGTGTGTTCTAGTGTGTCTTGCATGTTTTTATGTGTTGTTTGGAGTCTAAAATCAGTGGAGGTAACCCTAGTGTCTTAATAAGTGTTTTTAGGGTCAAAACGTTCAAATACAATGCCCCGAGGCCACCCGAAGGGACCCCAACCCTTGGCCGAGCAAACTGCCAAGGCAGCTCAAAAATGCTCATGGTGGGAGCATGTCCGCGTCGTGGATTAGCTCCACCAAGGGCCAAAAATGTTGGTCCGCATCGCGGACTCTTCTGTCTCAAAATTTAATTTCCAGAAACTTGCGGGAACACCTCTGCGTCGCGAACTTGATTCCCGACGAAATCTGCAAAAATAAAACTCAAGTTTGACTTGTTTAAAAGGTCCAACTAAGTGAGGGGTAGTTTGGGTACTTTGGGGAATTATTATAAACGGTTATTCTACCTATTTTAGGGTATTTTAAATGGTTAAAACC
>JAJOOR010033047.1:0-17159 GCA_036250505.1 Solanum acaule | reverse complement strand
TTGATTATACTTATTGCTTATGGTCATTTTAATTGCTTCCGCGACCAAGGATGTGTAATGATACGCTATGAGGCTTGTTTGGGATTCCTTCGGGTTCCCCATTCGCCGGTCACGTCTAGGCCCTAGGCTTGGGTCGTGACACTCAGGGGAGTGTTTCAGGTACCAAAACTTACCCAACTTGTCCTAAGTGTGGGAAGAACCATCCGGGTGAGTGCCTTGCAGGAAATGAAGGATGTTTTGGGTGCGGTCAGTCTGGTCACCGGTTGAAAGATTGTCCTTCCAAACAAGATCAAGAAGGTAATAATGGTAGAGCTCAGTCCACAACTTCAGCAGCACCAGCATGCCGCCCGACTCAGCAGGGAACTCATCTGGTACAGGTGGCAGTCAGTGCCAAAACAGGTTGTATGCTCTTCAGGCTCGCCAGGATCAGGAAGATTCTCCTGATGTGGTCACTGGTACGTTACAAGTTTTTAATTTAGATGTTTATGCTTTGTTAGGTCCAGGGGCTACTCTTTCCTTTGTAACTTCTTATATAATAGTTAACTTCAATGTTAGTCCAGAAACTCTCTCAGAACCCTTCTCAGTCTCTAATCCAGTCGGTGACCCAGTTATAGCTAGACGGGTACACAAAAATTACCCTGTCACAGTCTCTCAGAAAGTCACCTTAGCAGATTTTGTAGAGTTAGAAATGGTAGACTTTGATGTCATTCTAGAAATGGATTTGTTACATTCCTATTATGCCTCAGTCGATTGTAGAACTAGGATCGTTCGTTTCCAGTTTCCAGACGAACTAATCTTAGAATGGAAGGGTAGTAGCTTAGCACCTATGGGTCGATTCATTTCTTACCTTAAGGTCAGAAAGATGTTTTCCAAGGGGTATATCTATCATCTAGTTCGAGTTAAGGATTCAAGCTCCGAAACCCCAACTCTTGAGTCAGTTCCAGTAGTTAATGAGTTCCCAGAAGTGTTCCCAGAAGATCTTCCCGGAGTTCCTCCCGAAAGGGAAATTGACTTTGGAATTGATCTCCTTCCAGATACCCAGCCTATTTATATTCCTCCTTACAGAATGGCTCCAGCTGAGCTTAAGGAATTGAAATAGCAGTTGAAATACCTTCTAGATAAGGGCTTCATCAGACCCAGTATTTCCCCATGGGGTGCACTAGTGTTGTTCGTGAAAAAGAAAGATGTTTCTCTCAGAATGTGTATTGACTATCGGTAGTTGAACAAAGTCACAATCAAGAATAAGTACCCTATTCCCAGGATCGATGACTTGTTTGACCAACTTCAGGGTGCTAGTCATTTCTCAAAGATAGACCTCAGATCCGGTTATCATCAGCTCAGAGTCAGAGATAGTGACATTCCGAAAACAACCTTTAGAACTCGGTATGGTCATTATGAATTTGAAGTTATGTTATTTGGACTAACCAATGCTCCTGTAGCTTTCATGGATTTGATGAACAGGGTGTTCAAGCAGTACTTGGACTTGTTCGTTATCGTCTTTATTGATGATCTCCTCATTTACTCTAGGAATGGGGAAGAACATGCGACTCATTTGAGGGTTGTCCTGCAAAGTTTGCTAAATTTAGCAAATGTGAGTTTTGGATACAATCAGTTGCTTTCCTTGGGCATATAGTATCCAACGAAGGGATCCGAGTGGATTCTCAGAAAATAGAAGCAGTGAAACAATGGCCCAGACCTACCTCTCCTACAGATATCAGAAGTTTCTTGGGTCTAGTGGGTTATTACAGAAGGTTTGTGGAAGGGTTTTCATCTATAGCCTCTCCATTGACTAAGTTGACTCAGAAAAAGGTCAAATTTCAATGGTCAGATGATTGTGAGAAAAGATTTGCAGAATTGAAAACTAGTTTGACTACAACTCCTATTTTGACTATACAAAGAGGGTTCAGACGGTTATGTAATCTATTGTGATGCATCCAGGGTCGGCCTAGGTTGTGTGTTGATGCAGCGAGGTAAGGTTATAATGTATGCTTCTAGACAGCTTAAGGTGCATGAGAAGAACTATCCGACTCATGACCTCGAGCCTACAGCAGTGGTGTTTGCACTTAAGATTTGAAGACATTAGTTGTATGGTGTTCACAGACCATAAAAGCCTCCATTATGTGTTCACCCAGAAAGAGTTGAATCTTTGCCAGAGGAGATGGCTTGAGTTCTTCAAGGATTATGACATGAGTATGCATTACCATCTTGGTATGGCCATATGGGTAGTGTAACACATGTTGAGGAAGAAAGAAAAGAATTAACAAAGGATGTTCACAGACTTGCTTACTTAAGAGTTCGTCTTATGAGCATATCAGATGGTGGGGTTACAGTTCAGAAAGGATCAGAATCTTCATTAGTAGAAGAGGTTAAGGAAAAGCAAGACAGTGATCCGATATTAATTCAACTAAAGGGTCCAGTCCATCAACAGAGAGTTGAGGTATTCTCCCAAGGGGGAGATGGTGTGCTTCGCTATCAGGGTCGATTATGTGTTCCTAAGGTGGGTGAGTTGAGACAACAGATGCTGGCAGAAGCCCATAACACCAGGTATTCTATTCATCCAGGTGCCACTAAGATGTACTGTGATATGTGGGAAGTCTTTTGGTGGAATGACATGAAGAGAGATGTAGCAGATTTTGTGGCTAAGTGCCCCAATTGTTAGCAAGCGAAGGTAGAACATCAGAAACCATGAGGTATGACTCAAGAGATCAACATTCCTACTTGGAAGTGGGAAGTGATCAACATGGACTTCATTACAGGTTTACCTCGTACTCGCAGACAGCATGACTCTATTTGGGTGATTGTTGATAGAGTTACTAAGTCTGTGTGCTTTTTGGCGGTTAAGACTACAGATTCAGCGGAGGACTACGCCAAGCTTTACATTAATGAGATAGTCAGGTTACATGGGTGTCCTTTGTATATCATCTTAGATAGAGGTCCTCAGTTTACCTCTCATTTCTGGAAGTCTTTTCAGAAAGGTCTTGGTACTTAGGTTAATCTTAGCACAACATTTCATCCACAGACGGATGGTCAGGCAGAGCATACCATTCAGACCTTAGAGGACATGTTGAGAGCTTGTGTGATCGACTTCAAGGGTAGTTGGGATGATCACCTTCCTCTTATAGAGTTTGCCTGCAATAATAGCTACCATTCCAGCATACAGATGGCCCCTTATGAGGCATTGTATGGGCGTAGATGTAGATCTCCAGTCGGTTGGTTTGAAGTAGGTGAATTAGCCTTGATAGGGCTAGATTCGGTTCATGATGATATGGAGAAAGTGCAACTCATTAGAGATAGACTTAAGACAACCCAGAGTCGCCAGAAGTCCTATGCAGATGTAAGGAGAAGGGAATTAGAGTTCCAAGTTGATGATTGGGTTTTCCTGAAAGTGTCACCTATGAAGGGGGTGATGAGACTTGGCAAGATAGGAAAGCTCAGTCCTAGATATGTAGGCCCTTATCAGATCCTGAAAAGGATTGTTAAAGTGGCTTATGAGTTAGAGTTGCCAGCAGAATATGCAGCAGTGCATCCAGTCTTTCAAGTTTTGCTATTGAAGAAGTGTGTGGGTGATCAAGCATCCATAGTGCCATTAGAGAGTGTGGTTGTGAGAGATAGTCTCTCTTATGGGGATGTACTAGTTGAATTTCTTGACCGTCAGGTTTGGAGGTTGAGAAACAAAGAAGTCGCTTCTGTTAAGGTTTTGTGGAGGAGTCAGTTCGAGGGAGATACTTGGGAAGCAAAAGCAGCCATGAAGGCCAAGTATCCTCATCTCTTTCCTTCCGATTCCACTCCAGCTTGAGGTAACAGTTCCTGTTCACTTTTTCAGTCATTCATGCGTATATTTAGTCTTAGTATAATGTTCCTTTAATTTGTACTTGCATTTTCAGCGTATTTGTATGTCCTTGGAACTTAGTTTAGAAATCAGTTTTAGTATTATGTGCTAGGGTTTGCAATTCCTTCCCTCAATTTTAACTAGTTTAGTTTTCATTCGAGGATGAATGTTCCCAAGGGGGAGATATTGTAACACCCTGTATTCAAAAATAGACCTTAATGCAGATTTAAGAGTTGCAGGTGCAACCCACGATTGCCATCCACGGACCGTAAGGTGACCCACGGCCCGTGATGGTAGTTCGTGGATGGCCACCTGCAACCCATCCCCCAGAAGCCTCAGAAAATTGGCTAAGGGTAGACCCACACCAGGACCTACGGATCGTAGGTCAGACCACGGTCCGTGGTCCAAGCCTGTAGGTCAGACCCTCAGTTTCAGCTCCTAGTCGCCAAGCGACGGTTGACCAGCACAGACCGTCTGTCCTGCCACTGTCCATCGGTCCCATCCGTCGGTGGCCCCCGACAACTTTTAATTCAAGGGTCGTTTGGTCATTTCCCTATGCATTGGATCCCTAAACTACGTCGTTTAACCCCTAAATTACATAGTTTTGGTCAGTTTTAGCCCAGAAACATAACTAGAACTTACCTAAGTCAGATCATTCATCAAAACTTAGAAAAATTATAGCGTAAGAGGAGAAAGAGGTCAAGAGCCTTAGTTCACGAATGCAACAAGATTCCATCAGTTCCAGTCCCTAGAATTCAGTCAGAATCTTAATTCCCTTGATATTATCTAGACCTAGGGTTTCTTGAATGTTAGAAATTGTTGGGTTTTAGCTGTTAGAATGATCCAAATCAGATTATCATGTTGTTGCTCCGTTTCTTGCATGAGATTCAGAACCCTAGCTATGTAGTTCCTTTAGTTTGTGAATTACACATGCTAAGCCAGCTATTTCAGTTATATACATGCTTCAGTTTACGAATGTCATAATATCAGATATGATTGTTGCATTCTCAGAGTTTGCATGTCAGAACATTAAGCTATCCATGTTTTACATAATTCAGTCATAATGTGTTAATTTCACTATCAATTGGGAGTAGCTTAATATTGAGTGGACTAGGGTTCCAGTGTACCCTCTTAGTCCCAGAACTACGTGCCCCATAGGTTGTAAGTCCCCTCCGTGGGCATCATTTTAGTGATCACACCAATCATGCCTTTATACTTCTGGCAGGGTATATTGGGTCCTCTTGATGAGGCGTATACATCGGACTCCACATTTAGCTCATGTGGTTTTATGTCTGTTGTTAGTAGCTCCCACAGTTCAGTCAGAATCTATTGCATTGACCAGGTTATCTGTTAGAGTTTAGTATTCATACTCAACATATCATGTACTTGGTCATTGCATTCAGTTAGCGCAATATTCAGTATATTACATTCAGTTCAGATTATATCATTGCTTTATTGCTTTGTTCATTTATGTTATTATTCAGCTTTATTCAATCATGCATGCTCAGTACCTTTCAAGTACTGACGCATACTCTGTGCTACATCTTCTCATGATATAGGTCCAAGTGAGAAGATCTTCAGTTTAGCAGCATCAGTGGTGAGTCTTCATTCTTCGAGGACGAGTGACATGATTATCTTTCTTTGTTTTAGTTTTAGTTCCAAATTTGCTAGATTTAGTTGGGGCATGTCCCAACACTTCTAGTCAGTTAGAGGCTATATTCAGACATAGTTAGTTTCAATTTTAGTTTTGTGTTTCATCTTCAGTTGTTATTGAACTTTTCTCAGATTATTTATTCAGATAGAAATGGGTATTCCCCATAATTTGATGATTTAACTTCCGCATCAATTTTATTGATTTAGAACATTCAGTTTGCTTATGATATGTCAGCTTAGGGTTAGCTTGGGGTCACTCGTGATCCTAGGTCCCATGTCCGCGTCCCGGGGATAGCCTCGGGGCGTGACAGCAACATGTATTATGTATTTGATAAGTTTCAATAATCATAGATGTATTTTGAAATATGTGAAAGACATCTTAAAATCAGTATATGAATATCATTTGAGAATTTGTTTTCATATTTACAAAGGTAAATCAGTTTCAACAGCCTTAATCTGAAAATAGAGTTAAGCTTTTATATATGATAAGTCATGATGACAATTTAAGTGTATAGAATTAATAGTATTTTTACTGGAGGACTTTTTTACAACCAACATACATCATGTGAGCTCATGTTTCCCGATGTATAATTCTATTTGGGAGGGCTTCCCTGTACCTTTCCATGGTACATAACATATTTATCAAATGTGCATCCACTACTTAGTGTCACAACCCAAGACTACCCCTAGACTTGACATGGTGGCTAGAGCCACAAGTGACCCCAAGCTAACGACATGACATAGCATAACACTAAGAAAGCATACATAAACAGAATAACCAACAAGTGGAATCAAGTCTCAATAGCTATCATATCAATTGAAGAATCTTCACATAAGAAACATAAGCGAAAATCTAACCGTCTGTCTGAAACCCTTTAATCATAGAGAGTTGCTAGGAAAAGTCCCTAGCTAACTTTAACAAAAATAAAAATTGAAAGTAATGTCTGAAAAGAGAACATAAGTGGTGTCATCGAGGAGATGAGTACTCACCAATATTGTTGCAAGCTGATCTAGATAGCACTAACCGCAAGCTGGATAAAGAGCTTCAAAATAAAATATTTGTAGAACAAGGTTACCTCATGGAGGGTCTTTTGAAATTCCATATTTATGCTTCTTCTTACTTGTTTGAGTCAAATTATTTATGGCATGAATGCTTGATACATGTCAATTACAAAACTTTTTGAAAACTGATCAACTTAGAAGGTTTGCCTAACTTTGAGTGCAATAAATCAAAATATTAAGTTTGTGTTGAATCTAAGTATGATAAGCATCCTTATAAATTTATTGAAAGGAATTTCAATCCCTTTGAATTAATTCATACTAGCATTTGTAATATAAAGTCAACACCATCTCATGGTGGGAAAAATATTTTATAATCTTTATTGATGATTGCACTAGATATAGGTATGTCTATTTTCTGAATGATAATGATTAAACAATAGAAGAATTTAGGTAATATAAATTGAAGTTGAAAATTAGTTGAATAAAAAGATAAAATTGATAAGAAGTGATAGGGGTGGAGAGAATGAATCTTCTTTTGCAAAAATATATTTGAAAAAATGAAATCATCCATCAAACTATTCCCCCCTGCTCCCCTCAATCTAATGTAATTGTGGAAAGGAAAATTTGAACTTTGAAGGAAATGATGAATGACTTATAACTTATTAGTTCATGTTTACCACACAACTTTTGGAGGAAGCTATCCTTACAGTAAATCGAATACTCAATAGAGTACCTCATAGAAAGAAACACTCTATTCCATATGAAAAATAGAAAGGAAGAAAATCCAAATTGAAATATTTTAAAGTGTGATGGTGTCTAGCCAAAGTCTAAATTTCTATCTCCAGAAGGATCAGAATAGGACCTAACAGGTTGAACTATGTTTTTATTGAATATTCTACAAACAGTAGATCATGTAGGTTTTTTTGTTCATAAGTTTGAACATCAAAAAATTCATAACAATATGATAATGGAATCAGACAATATTGGATTCTTTGAACACATATATTCGTATAAAATTAGACTTGAGTTGTCTAGTGAGGGGTTTAAACAAACTTGAGAAGAATCAAAGGGGAATGTACTTAATAAAGAGATTCCAAGGTGTAGTAAACGTCAAGAGACATCTACTTCCTTCGAATCTGATTGTGTAACAATTCTTCTCGAAAATGAGCATCATGCATTCAAAGAAGTTATGTTTTCTACAGACTCATCTTTTTGGAAAATGGTTGTCAATAGTGAGATTGATTCAGTCTTGATCAATCATACTTAGGAATTGATTGATCTTCCTCCAGAAAATAAATATTTGTGTTCAAAGTAGATTGTCACAAGTAAAATGGAAGTTGATAGAATTATTGAGAAATATGAAGGAAGACTTGTTGTCAAGGCTTTAGACAAAAAAAAGTGCCTTGATTATTTGCACATACTCATTAGTAACTGGGATTACATCCATTCAAACATTAATTGCACTAGCTACGGTATATGGCCTTCAAATTCATCAAATGGATGTGAAAACAACTTTCTTAAATGGATAATTGAAGGAAGAGATTTACATGAGAACAACTCGATGGATTGAAAGTGTGCAAACTTGTTAAGTCATTTTATGCTTAAACAAGCACCCAAACAATGGAATGTGAAGTTTAACCAAACCTATTGGAAATTGGATTTAAGATTAATGAATGTGATAAATGTGTTTACATAAAAGACACTCTAAATCACACGGTCTTTATTAGTTTATATGTTGATGACATGTTGATCATCAGTTGAGACACTCCTGACATAAATTCTACTAAGTGTATGCTAGAAAGAAACTTTGATATGATACACCTTGAAGTTGCTGATGTGATCTTAGGTTTAAGAATCCTTAGAACTCCACAAGGTTTAGCATTGTAACAATTTTATTACATTGAAAAGATACTTGACAAGTTCAATTATTTGAACATCAATACTATCTAGACTCTAAAAGATATAAGCTTTGCACTTCAAAAGAATGAAGATGTAAGTAATTTACAATTGAATTATGCAAGAGTATTAGAAAGTAGATGAATATCATGAATTGCACTTTATCAGATATAGTATATGTTATTAGTAAACCACGAGTAATCCCAATCAAACTCATTGGATAGCAATGAAAAGAGTTTTGGATAATTAAAATTATTCAAAACTATGTTTTGTATTATAACAAATTTTCAACAATATCAAAAGGATATAATGATTCAAAGTGGATCACTAGGTAAAATGAAGTGAAATTCATGAGTTGGTATGTATTTACTCTTGATGGAGAAGTAGTCTCCTGAAAATTTTCCAAAAAGACATGTATTGCTCATTCTACAATGAGATTTGAGTTTATCACTCTAGATAAAGTAGTGAAGAAGTTGAATAACTATGGAATTTCTTGGCAGATATTCTTTTTTTGGTTCAAACCTTTGGCACCATTATGCATACACTCTGATAGTCAAGATGCAATAGGTAGGATATGAAGCATGATGTATAGCGAAAAGTCTAATTATATAAGACATAGACATAATACCATTAGAAAATTACTCTCTTGTGGAATTAGCACAATTGACTATATAAAAACATGTGATTGTCTAGGTATACACCAATGCTTGACAGTTCAAAGATATCAGATCTACCGATTGACCAAGTATATCCAACATATGTTCATTATCACACCCCAAGCCTACACCTTGGACGTGGTCGGCACTCGAGAACCATTGATGGCCCCCAAGCGAACCCTCATCCTAGCTGACTATAAGCGGAAGACTAACTAAAGCATACATAAACATCGAATTGAAAGAAACGTTTAAAAATAGTTTACTGAATCTCAAAACTTTGTTGAATATACTAAGTATGAAATATAAGTTTTAAATAAAACATCTTAAATGAAAAGACTCTCCAAAATTTTCTATCTATGGAGCCTCTACTATACAAAGATGAGTGTCGGGATAAGACCCATGACTCCTCAAGGTAACTACTACTAACAACTCATAAAACTGGAGTCCTCCAGAAGCAAGGAGGTCTTACTCAAAAGCTGACGAGCAGATGAAGTGATCTCAACAGACTCTTGTTGAGGATCCTAAGAATCTGTATCTGCATCATTAAAAGATGCAGGTCGAATGATATCAGTACATTGAATGTACGGGTATATAAAATAATTGCATAACAAATAACTAGAAGAAAGACTGCAATAGATATAGATATATACCTGAATGTAAACAAATAAAGAAGTGAAATCATTAAAAATTTACAAAAATACTTACTCATCTCTGAACTCAACATATTAAGTGATATAATAAAAATATACTTTTAAGTCTATTTGGGAGATTCTCTAACCGACAACCATCACTATGAGCTACGTGATGATATAGAATCTCGTCCACACTCCCAGAATTGTCCTATACCTTGTCGGGGTATAGAACACCTCAACTAAGTGGATCCACTAAGCTCTACCCGAAGACATTAAAGATTCATCTAAAAAGTATGATCCTTTACCCATGTTGACATAAATGGTTTATGAGGATTTTGAGTTGTTTGAACTCATTCTCATATCGATTCTCAATACTACTGCCAATAATATATATACGCATGCTCAAATGTATAAAACATACTCTTTCTCTAGTTTGAGATAATTGCTCAAACTATCCTCTTAAAAAAGGTAACTGCTCTGTGATATCCTTGAACTACTCGTTTAGAAAGCAAAGTTTCTCTTTTGTTAAAGTAATACTCTCTTTCTTCATGTAGAAAAAATTGAAACATTAGAGAAATACTTAGCTCCCTTATACTCTTTCTCAAACTCCTCTTTACTTCTTCAAAATTCTGTCTAAACACAAATGCTGACTTTAAAAGATTCTGAAAGGTCATACTCAAAAAGGGTTCATGCTGAAATATAGACATGAACGAATCAATTCAAGGATCTCAATAACAATATAGAAAATTCAATACTCGGAACTCAAGAACTCAGAACTCAACGATACTACTCATCTCAAGAATACTCAATTCATAGGGTTTATGTTGAAATATAGACATGAACTACGCAACTCAAGTATCTCACTGCATGACATATAGCAATTCAATAATTAGGAATAGAATTTAAAAAAGAATCAGGAACTCAAGAACTCAAAATCAACTCATCTTTGCTTTCTGAGAAAATTAGTTTAAGATCATTGTTGGTTAAAATGGATTCTCAATAATAACTCAATAAAAGCTCTCAAACTTTTTTCTTAAACTCACTTTAGTTTTGAACGTGCATTAAGACATGTGGTTAGGATATGCCAGAATTTTCAAAGGTAAATGGAGCCTATAGGAGCTAATACAAATAAAGGAAATGTAGCCACAACTTAAAGGAACACGTGCCGGATGAAATAAGGAAAGATTAGCCCAGAAATCCTTGGTGTAATGTTGGCACGTCGCCCCAGGGCCTGAACTTCAGAAGTCAGGCCTTGGCGCACTGCTGGCGCATCGCCCCAAGTCCCGAACTGCCGAAGTTCAACCTTGGCGCTATCATCATGCGCCGCCCCAGGACCTTCCCCAACACTCCAATGAATTTTCAAGCTTAAATTAGGACCCCAAATTAGTTTAGAATTGAGAAATTTCTCCTAAACTCTTTTTGATTTTCAAACCCAACACGAATAAATGAGACCTTTCATACAATTCCTTTGGAAACATAACTTTACCAAAGATTCACAAAATAAAAGAATCAAAACCTCCATTGCCAAAGAATTGAACTCAATATCAAGAACTACAAATGGATCCTTTGAATATAACGATTTCTAGATTAAATTGAGATGTAGGGTGTGAGGACGAACAAGTCTAACACTGTGAGAAGCCTTACATACCTGGTAGAACAATGTTCTTGAAGAAACTTGAAGGAAAATCTTGGAAGATGAACATTAGCCTTAGCGTTTCTTGAAGTTCTTAAGAGTAGAAATTTAGGAGTGAAAGAGAGGGTTTGATTATGAAAACTGATTTTTCTACACATTTAGGGTAATTTAGATGACTTCCTATGGTTTTTTAGGACTAAAATACCCTTAAATAAATAAATAAAAGGAGCTGAAAGTCGGGATTTTTTTCAGTGGGCAGTGAGGTCCGTATTCACTCTGTAATGCGGAGCCATCGCAGAGCTGCTGCTAGGTTAGAGTGTTTCTAGTAAATCAGACATAACTTTTTACTCAAAACTTGGATTGATGCAAATTTGGTGGCGTTGCAAAGAGGACTCAAAGACCTTTAATTTGATAGGTCATGTGCTAACTAGTTCATTATGTGCTGAGAGATATGATTATTTGATGTTGATTTAAGTAGAATCTTAAGTCAAAACTTAATCGGTAAGGAAACTTTCAACTCAACTTTGTGTTAGAGGATTCTAGTGGCCTTAATTGATATCCAGAATCCTTCCCACGCTAACGAATTAACCTTAGAATCTAAGAACAATTAAGAATCACTTGGTACGATCTTATATTCAACTCAAGAATAGTTCGGGTCTTAAATAAGAAAGTTTTGGGGTGTTACATTCATTGCGGAAAGTTCAAAGGAAAACCTACTTATCTAGATGCAATTAATTCTGACTAGTAAAGTACACATTTGTCCATTTCTTTGTCTTAGTATCATTCCCCATTCTTGCGGGGGAATGTTGGATTTTAAAAGGTGTGAATGAAAAATGAAGAGTTGTGATTTTTTTAAGGAGTTGCGACTTTTCCAAAAGGTTATGACTTTTTCGAAAGGTTGTGACTTTTTCAAAGGGTTGTAACATTTCTGATAAGGCACAATAAACATTTGTTCACACTATCCTTTGTTGTCTATAAATAGAGGCATTTCCTTTTATTTATCTACTAAAAAATAATTTATGAACTTCTTCTTATTCTGCACAAACAAATTCTAGTGTGCTTTACTGCCTTTGAGTGATTCACTGACATCGTGGTTTTTTGTACCAATATACAAGTGAGTAAGATCCTTATATCGTGGGAGGATATATTTCATTAACATAGGGTACTTGAGGGGAATAATTTCCTTAAAGACACTCTGCATTCAGCGGACTCAATTTTTTTTATTTTCAATATTATTTCTGTTTTGTTGCAGATTATATTTTCTTTACTGGGTTTAACTTTCTGTTTTTGAAAATATACTTTAAACTTTATTGTTTCTTATGAAGTTCTGAAAAGTTATTGTTCTAGATATGTTAGTAATACATATAGATAACATGTGTATGTGGTAAAAATCAAGAATGACACGTGGGAAAATCAGCAAGTATTGACCTCGGAGCATGACGTAAGAGCTCGGTCTTATTCAATGAAGATTCAGAGTTATGATATTAGGATCCAGTAGCATATTAGTGACTTTGTAGTTGCATAACAGTTGGTGTTGATCTCGCATTCTTCTGCAATGGCTTTACTATTGAACGGTCATTTTCTAGTGCATGGTCCATGTTTTTGGAACCAAAAACACAGACCTGAGTTATGATATTAGGATGCAGTATCATATTAATTAGTGACGTGTACTTGACTAACAGGTCACCGATATGATACTGGATCCTAATATCATAGCTCTGGTCTGTGTTTTTGGTTCCAAAAGCAAGGACCAGACACCAAAAAGTGACCGGTCAATAGTAAAGCCATTGCAAATGCAACTACGAGTCATGTACAACTAAACATAAAGTTGAATAATTAAGTCTTTCAAGTAGTAAAATTGTAGTATTTGATTTGTAGACGCACCGATAGTACATAACAGTTGAGATATATATGTTCCATAGAAAAAAGTGAAAACTAAGATAATACATAACAACTTGGCAAACCATAATAGCTGATCATAATCTGAAATTGGATAGCTAGTCTAGACTTGTGGAAGAGAAATTAATGCAACAAGTGAATTTAAGCAACTTTGAGAGCAGCAGCAGCAGCAGGAGGCCTAAAGAGTAGTTGTTGGGTTAGTTTAGTTAAAGTGATTTGATTGTGATGTAGTAATCTTTTTTCAGAATTATAAGCTGACCATTTCATCTGCATGAAATTCCTCTTCCTCCATGGTGCCAAATGGATCCTTTGTTGGGCTGTTGATCTCTTTGCTGCATCGCACATCAACCGAACGATAGCATTTAAGTGTTCAGATTTCCCTATAAAAACCTGAGGCAATAGGGTAATGAGTTTAGAATATTCTTTGCACGATTTTGCCAACTTGAATTCATCTCTGAATTCCAATTCTATCAGCAACGGAACCTTCTTCTTTCTTCCCTGTGTGTTTGCTATAACGTGTATGTATTCGTGTCTCCCTCCAGGCATCTTTGATGTGTGGTTCCATTTCGAAGTACAAAGGCTAGCATTGAATCCCTTTTCACACAACTCTTCAACAACTCTTCTTCTGAAGCACTTGGCACATGATGATGGTCTGCCTACTTTTCCATTTGAGCATTCACATATAACATTATTAATTCCCACATCTCTAGCCCCTTCTACACTTCTTGTTATCCCTTCTCGTACTTTTGATCCAATCAACCTATATTGTTCCAATATTTCCTGCACATTAATTATGTTAATTTCTAATCTTAATTCACTTAATCTTTTCAAAATGTTAAAAACAGATGATACATAATTACTGTATATCATTAACTTGGTTTTTATGTCCTCCAACTTTGTGTGCGCACAAGTAAATACTTAAATTCGTATAAAGTTGAACAAGTGGACACACGGGTCCTACTTGGTGTCTTAAGTGGCAATTCACATCTTACACGGCATCTTATGTGGTGTCCATGTATTATGTCACTAGGACGCATGTGTCTACTTATTCAACTTTTTACAAGTTTAAATTTTTACCTGTGCACACCCAAAAATGGAGAACATGTAATGACCCAGTTGGTCATTTTTGGAAATTGTCATAAAATTACCATCTTTTCCCTCCCGATATTGATCCAAAGTTATTTATGTTTGAGTTTTGAAAGCTGGTTTCGAACCTTGAGTATAAAGTTGTGAATTTTGTAAGATTTGAGTTTGAAAAGCTAAATTTGTTAAAAAATGGTTTTCAGTGTCTTTTGGAGTTTTCCATATTATCGGAATAGAATTACGTCGATTGCATCATTCCCGATATATGAAAATTGATCTAAGACAATTATCTGTTTCAGATTCGAAAATTTTTGAGGATCTGAGGTCATAAGTTAGAAATTTGTGAAATTTTAGCCTTTGGATTGACCTTGGTCAACATTCGGGGTTCGGATGCTCGGATTGGAATTCCAAGAATTCCGTTGGATTTGGGGGATGCTTTTAGGCTTAAGTGAGGTCTTGGTTGAATTTTCAGAGGTCCTGAGCTTGTTTTGGCCTTCTTAGGCGTTATGTTAGTTTTTTGTGACTTTCACGAATGTCGGGTCAAGGAAACCTCGAATTCATGTTTCGAAGGTTCCATTGAGTCTGGAACATTGAGATAGTCAGTTTGCATATATGATTTGTGTCTATGGGTTTTGAACGAATCCCGAGGGTCCATTCGATAATTTGTGTTTGGATGTGTTTTGTTGATGTCTGCAGGCTTCGCTTTTTCGAAGACTTGCTCGCTTGAGCGAATTTCACAAAAGTGAATGAGCTTTTGCTTTTGCGAGAGGTGCCAATTTTGCGAGGTTTGCAAAAGTGAAATTCTTGTTCGCTTTAGATGGCCGCTTAAGAGAACTTGAGTCTGTTTTACGACACCAGAGAGGGGTTTTTGGCCTTAAATTTCAGGGTTTTAGCCTTTTTTCCATTTTGAACTTTGTAAAATTCTTGGAGGCGATTTTTGAGAGATTTTTCGTGGTGAATCTTTTGGGTAAGCTTTTGTGACCCTAAAACTTCATTTTCCTTTGATCATTTATGAGTTTTAACATCAAAACTTAAGAGAATTTGATTGTTGCACACTGTGATGAGACATGTGATATAAAATCAATGAGATGGTTACGGATAGTGATATTATACCGAAGAGAAATGGTTCCGGCAAGTGATTTGATATAAAGTCGATTGAAATGGTTCCGACTAGTGATATGATATAAAGCCGATGGGAAATGGTTTCAGCTAGTGATGTGATATAAAGCCGAAGAAAAAATGGTTCCGGCTAGTGATGTGATATAAAACCGATGGGAAATGGTTTCGGCTAGTGATGTGACATAAAGCTGATGGAAAATGATTCCGGCTAGTTATATTGTGCCGAAGGATAATGGTTCCAGCAAGAGTTGGCTATTATGATTTGATTTGCTTGTACTTGTGATTTATCTACTTGTTACTTGTGATTGGCGTACTTGATGCATGTTATTTGTTGAATTGTGACTATTGAACGATGTGGTTGAGCCTTGTGAATTGTGTATTGTAGCACTGCTAGGTTGGGTTGATTTCTATGCAGGTTGTAGTTTGAGGAGGTTCGATTGGGATGAAAGGAGTCTTCGTTTTCTAGCTAGTTTTGCTTTGCTTATCAGGTTGCTTGTTGAGTACCGTATTGTTTGGTACTCACTCCTTACTTCTACACTTGTGTAGCCTTCGAACCCGGTACCGTGTGATTCCTCTTCTTCTTCTCCCATTTCCGAGGCTTGTTGAAGATGAGGTAGCTATTTGTCATCCCGCACGGGCTCTCTGTTTCCTTTACGTTATGCTTTGTTCTATTTGGGAAACAAAGACATTGAGACTTATACTTATTTTTCATTCCGCACTTTATGTATTAGTGGCTTGTACACGTGACAACCAGATTTTGGAGTTATAATAGAAAGAATAAGTTTTTCGTTTTTATCTTGTTCTTGTTTCTTTTTCACTTTTTCTTTTGTTTCATTTGGTTAAGGCTGTCTTTTATTGATGGAAATAGATAAGTGTCATCATGTCTATTTTTGGATCGTGACAGAACATAAATCTCAAATAATAACAAGTTAAAGAACACACTATTGGGGTCGTTTGGTAGAGTGTATAAGAATAATGTTGAATATGATGTATTAGTAATGCAAGTATTAGTAATGCTTGCATTATTTCTTATACATTGTTTGGTTTGATGTATTGGAAATTGCAAGCCTTGTATAAAGTCTATTAAAAAAATATTTGTTTACAAAAATACCCCTACTCTTTTATTTTGTACACTTTCTTTTGCAACAAGGTTCTTTAATAAAACAATCACAATAGAATTCTTTGCTAAAATGTCATTAGCTCTTCTTTTTCCCCCAAAAATAAATTAAATAGTTTTTAGTATTACTTTAAAATATTTTTGAGGAAAGTTGTCAAAGAGGTTTTTTAAAAAAAACTCAAACTTATATTGTTGTTTTTGGTGCGTGCATCACATACTGGCATTGATAGGATCCAGAGCAGCACTTGAGTAAGATAAAGTTTTATGATACCTATAAATTACGGATTCGAATTACAAAATCAATAACTTATTATAATAATTTTACTTATCACACTCTAAGATTAGAAGTATATTAAAAGTGTAATAAAAATAAATTGAAACTCATAATTACACTTCAAGATAATCATTTAACATTGGTAATTCAAGTCATTTTAATACCTCATCATTTAATCCCCACCGTGCCTCAAAGTCTACCACCAGCAAACTAGTTATTTCTAGTTCTCAATATTCATTTTTGATCAACTCATTCGCTAGAAGCAATAATATTTTTTTATTAGCAATAGTATATGTGTTGCTCTATTGTATTTTGCCCCTTCATACCTCCCTTTTGTCAATTGTGTTTTGACTTTGAAGTACATAG
>JAJOOR010033046.1:0-15073 GCA_036250505.1 Solanum acaule | reverse complement strand
TATATATATATACATCACAAGAGAAATTGTTATAAAAAACAAATGGATTGAGACTACATCATGTTAACTTCATATATTGGAACATTACATACTAATATATATATTAATCAAAACAATAATTATTATATCATCATAATTATTTTCCTCAAGTACTCGAGTTTAAATAATATATTCGCTTCGGATAGAACAATTTACTTCATCAGAATAGTGGTACCTCATATTCCGCTAAACTTCGAACTCACTCAACGACAATAAATCACACGAACTTTTTTAGAATGCAAGAAGAAGAAGAGTAGAAGATTAAAAAAAAGTTGCGGTTGAAAAATGAGAGGCAACCCCTCTATTTATAGTCAACAAATGGCAATATGAACAAGTATTTTTTTGTGTCTTATCTGAAAAGTCATAACCTTTCCAAGAAGACACAACCCGTTCGAAAGTCACAACTTATTGAAAAAGTCACAACTCTTTGAAAAAGTCACTAATCTTTGGAAAAGTCACAACTCATCGAAAAATCATAACCCTTTGAGAAAAGTCACAACTTATCAGAAAAGTCACAACGCATTGAAAAAGTCACAACATAACCCTTTGAAAAAAGTCACAACTTATCAGAAAAGTCACAACGCATCGAAAAAGTCACAACTTATGTTAGGGATATTATAGTAATTTAACATTCAAGGTAGGAGTTCATGCTTTTAATGTAATATGGATAATATGGATAGATATAGATTTGCTATGTAGACTTACATTTGTATATCTTGATTTCTTCTTCTGAATTTATACATTTTTTTAAAAAAAAAATGGATAGATGGGTGCTAAATACAGTAACAGAAATATTAAAGAACCTCATGAGTCATGTTAATCATTTTTTAATAAAATATTTTTCCTAAAATGACTTCTATTGTGATACTAATACCATAACAACTGAATTCGTTATATTGGAGAAGTTCCATTAAACGAATTTTTTTTGATTGATCTCTATTCTTAATCATGCAACGACAAACAGAATACAATTGATATTTATCTTATACAATTGAAATTTTGAGCAACAAATTTATTGTTTTGTTCATGAATAGTTTTTGAATTTTGTATGTTGATGTATATAAACGTATACTAATAATTTTATTTGAATCATTGGTTCAAAAAATTATATGACACCCTTTCTATATGTCACAATGAATTTATGATCAAATGTATATGTTACATATGTATATCTGAATTGTATATGTATCGGATACACGAGTGTCCTTTTATTTGAAAAAATATTGAATTTATAAACCTGTGTATATGAATGTGTAAAATTTGTATATTTTTGAATTGTTAATATGGATATGCATAGGTAGTTTGGGTAGATTTGTATATACATTTGAGTAATATTGGATTTATGATTGATTGTATATATGTATTGATTATAAATATTAATATACAAATGTGTTGATTTAGTTGATCAGTATTACAACAAAAATAAGATTCATTGTCAGAACTGTTCAGACCATGCATAACTGCAAACTCTCTGATTGTGAAATGAAGCTTTGGGTCATTTATGTATATAAGGATTGGGTTCGTAGAAATACCTTCCAATTCCCGCAACATAAGCACCTAAACAATTGTGCTTGAACATGACATCGTCTCATTGCAGTTAACTGACCAAAACACGTTGATTCACAAAAATGCTTGAGCTGACTTTGAGGTAGTCTCTTCTTTAACTTATCCATGATTTTGATATTGTATACTACTGCATGTGGGGGGCATTTTTGGTCCCTGTTTGCAAATAAATCTAATTCCCTATACAAACATAAACATGAATAAATTACAATATGTAAATATGATATTTATACAACTTAATTACTATATACAAATATATGTATTTGTATAAATATATAATTATTTGTATTTGTATCTAAATATAAAATGTATATGTATATGAATATATGACTTACATATACAAATATATAAATGCACCTCAAAATAGTTATGTATATATTGAAATACATCGGAATTTTGTATATGTATAAAATGTCCATGTTAAGATTCATATGCTAATCAATTACTTTATGTTATTGCCAATTTTATTTATTTAATATTTTTTTTTAGATTTTTGCTGAACTTATTTCATGTGCCAAATATAAAATCTAATTGCAGGATTTAGACATGGAAATTTATAAGCTTTCATAAGGTGTATTATCGATCTCAAGATCGAGACATGCTATTGATTAGCCAATATATCATCATTATTCAATTTACCATGCATATTGATCCACAAAAGAATTTGTGTTTTAATGTATCATAACAATAAATTATATACACAACTGATAAATATGTTATTTTATTAAGTTAGCATAAAATACTTATCTTTATTTGGTTCGTTTAATACATATAAAATATACTAGCACATGAAGTCAACATTATACCATTTCATAATTAAGATAAAATTATATCTATATTGTGCTACGATCCTCCGAACTTGTCTAATTTCCATTTTAGATTGTGAATATAAACTTTATAATCTTATAATACTGAAGATTATATATTACGTGTATAAAGCTAAAACTTCATACGACAAAGGATAAAAAACCTAACTAAATAATTTAGACACCCAAATTACTCATATATAATAGCAGTTTAACCTTTCACCAATATAGCGATAAAATCTTTACAAAACAGAACAAAATAAAAAATAATAATTCGATAAGCATAAATTAAAAGATAATGCACGATTGGTTATTGTCATGACCGAAGACTTCCCCCTAGACGTGGCATGGTTCCTAGAGCCACAAGCTAACCACATGCCATATTGAAACTGAGATAGCATGCATAATAATAATAAACTTAAAGACAAAATAAAGTATCAAGTAGCTATCAAATCATAAAAGAGAATCTGATACAAGACATATGCGAAATCTACTATCTGAAAGCCTCTAATCATAGTTGAGTTGCAGGACAAGTCCCAAGCTAACTCTAAATTGTCAGAAACTAAAAGAGAAGAAGAAAAGTCATAAAAGGTATGTCCCCAAAACATGAGGACCCACCAAAGCATTACAAGCTGAGAGAATCCTGTACTAATCATGGCTTGAAGGATGTGCATCAAAACCTATATTATGAAATAATATAGACAGAAAAGTATGAAATCAGTCCCGAAACATAAGGACTCACCAAAGTAGTGCAAGTTGAGAGGAACCTATACTAATCGTGACTTGAAGGATGTGCATCAAAACCTATATTATAAAACAATATAGGAAAAAAAGTATGCGGTTAGTACTTTAAATGTACTGAGTATGAAGGAAAGACATAAAACATGATATAAGGACATGATAAGTTTGTAAAATGTGCTCATGCAATGACCAAGTCAAAATAATGTTAAAACTAATGATCTGATCTGAAATACATAGTACAAGGTCATGCAATATCTACAAATATATTGATTTGTAGGATGCATACAATAACCAACATAAACCATGTGAGCTACAACATGAAGTTCAGTGTTATGCTCTTACACCAAAAAGAGAGTATCCTACTTGCCAATGTAAGGATCATAAAGTTTGAGCTAAGGTAGATCCAATAGCTAATATATATCTGAGATAAATCCTACGATGACATTTAGTTTTGGGCTTTGGGACTGCTACTAAAGGTTCATAGACATTAAACAGAAACCTTCATCGCAAAAGGCCACTCCGTGCTAAGTATACTCCCAACGGAAACATGCATAATCATGAAAACAATAATAATCTCATAATATTGAATCATACTGAAAAAAATGATCGAAAACTAAGTAGTTTCTAAATCATGATAACTGAACATAATCTGAAAGATATACTTTTTGAAAGCATCTAAATCATAGCAATCATATATATTGAGAGATACTTCAATCAGAAGCATCATAATTCATGAAAATCTAATAATCTGAGACGTGCATATGAAATGACATAATAATTATCATTAAAATACTTGCATATTATGGGTTCATGAACATATTATTGAAAACATGAAATTAAGATCAATTCATGCTTAGTAGGACAATCATAAATAAGAATTCAAATTTATATAAGAACCCATAAGAAAATATAAAAAATACCAACATTTCTAATTCTTAGATTGAAGAAATTAGGGCTTCCTAGAGACTCAATCAGTGAAGAAGAAACAATTGATGAAGTTCCATATACATTGATTAAAACCCTAGCTTGAATAGAGAGAAGAGACTTGAAACTTGGATCCTTAATCTTGGATTGGGAGAGAAACTTGAGAGAGAATAAATTGATTTTGATAGAATGAGAGTGAATGAGGAGATTAGGATAATTAGGAATCAATTATACCTACTTAGATTAGGCCAAAATGACATAGGATAAAAATTAAAATAATGGAAAAAGATTAAAAATCCCTTGACTTAAAATTGTCCAATGGCCGCTATGGTCACCATCCATGGATAGTATAACCTTCTACGGTCTGTAAAAGCCAGAAGGCAAAAATCTTGAGTTCTAAAGTTTCACTCAACAAACCAGTCTATGGTCCGTAGAACATAGTACGGTCCGTGCACTTTGTTGGTGAAACTGATAACCTAAATTCTAAAGTTTCCTGTACGGACCATTCCAAGGCCCGTAAACCTTTCCTCAAGCCGTAAAACCCATCCGTCTTGATCAATCGACTTTCCTATCTTCTGAAGTTCACTTCAATGTATCCATCTACGATATGTGAAACTAAGTACACGCCGTGCATGCCTTCTAGAAAAGTGAAAATTGCAGACTTCAACAATTTAACCTTCACTTTCCAACTATTATTTGAATTAGGCACTTCCGAGGATTTATAATACCCCCCTTGGGAACACTCATCCTCGAATGGGGAACAATTAGGAATGAAAGAGTAGAAAGCGATATACAACCCAATACCGGAAGCTCAACATTGAAAACTGAAGGAGTGACTGAACCTGATTTAAAACATGAAGTTTAAAATTTATTTCATGTACATGCATGCATAAGAAAACATGAGAATAGCTAACACGCTTGAATTCAAAAGAATAAATAGGGGGAATTATTTTCTCACACTGAAACTGAATTGGAAGGAAAGAGATGGGGGTACTCAGAAATTATATCGGCTTAGGCCTCACAAGTAATACCCTTAACTAATGATACCTCCAAATTACTTTCACTGGAGCAACTTTTTAATTTCTCAACTTACGAACATTACAATCAAGAATCTCAATAGGGACCTCTTTGTAAGAGAGTCTATCCTTCACACCGATACAATTTAAAGGCACAATTGAAGTCGGATCACCAATTCATTTCTTTAACAAGGACACATGAAACACCAGATTCACAAATGCACATTCTGAGGGAAATTTCAACTCATAAGCCACATTACTGAAATGCTTCCAAACCTGATATGGGCCTACATAATGGGGACTGAACTTCCCTTTCTTACCAAACCTCACAGTCCTTTCATATGTGAAATTTTCAGATAAACCCAATCATCAACAACAAACTCAAGTTCTCGCCCACACATCAACATAAGATATCTGTCTACTCTAGGACATTTTCAATCTATCTCTAATAAGTTAACCTTTTCCACGGCCTCATGAACTGGCTCGAGCCCTATCAAAGCCACCTCACTAAATTTGAACCAACCAATAGGAGACCTACACCTTCTTTCATAGAGAGCCTTAAACAGAGCCATCTAAGTGCTAGAGTGATAACTATTATTTTAGGCAAACTTAATTAAAGGCAATTGATCATCCCAATTACCTTTAAAGTAGATCACACTAGTTCTCAAAATATCCTCCAAAGTCTGAATAGTACATTTAGCCTGACTATTTTCCATCAGGTGAAAAGTTGTGCTAAGCTTAACCTGAGTACCAAGACCTTAATGAAACCATCTCCAAAACTAAGAGGTGAATTGAGTACCCTATATGAGATAAGAGACAAAGGAACACCATGACACTTAATCGTCTCTCGAATGTAACGTTTAGCATAATCCTCAGGTGAATATGAAGGCTTAGCTATTTCATAACTTAGGACTCAAATCCTCAAAACGACTCCAAATATGAAACTGACGATTCACAAACACCAATTTTTGTATACCAGAACTAATGGAATCGACATAATCCTATTGCGACATTCCAAACTCCAAAAGACTCTGAAAATCACTTTTAAGCAACTTAAGTCTTTCAAACAAAAAATTTACAAAATTCTCAACTCTTTACTCAAAAAGTTGGAGAAAAATTCCAAAGCTCAATCATGAAACAACTCAGGGGTCAATATCGAATGGGGAAAAACGGTAATATTCACAAAAACACCAAAATGACCAACCGGGTCATTACATTATCCACCACTAAAAACCATATTCGTCCTCAAACATAAAGAAAAATAAAGTACTTGAAGCCTCGAAGAGATGATGATATCTAGCACGCATATCTGACTCTGTCTCCTAAGTTGCCTCACTACCTGATATTTCCATTGCACCATCACTGAATTAATCTCATTAAGATGACTATAATTTCATCCTCAAAGAATAAATCTGGACCCAACTCAACTGAATCGAGAGAAAGTACATGGGACTCATCCATCATGTATTTTCGAACCATGGAGACATGAAACTCAGGATGAACAACTGACAAACTTGGTGGCAAGGCAAGCTTATAGGCCACCTCTCCCACTTGGCTCAAAATCTCAAAAGGTCCAATATATCTAGGGCTAAGCTTTCCCTTCATTCTGAACCTCATCACACCCTTCATGGGTGACACTCAAAGAAAACCATGATCACCCTCTATGAACACAAGGGATCAGACTCTATGTTCTGCATAACTCTTCTGTCGACACTAGGCTATCAATAGTCTATCCTAAATCACACGGACCTACCCCATATCATCTCTAAGCAAGTCTGTCTCCAAAGAGTCCATCTCAGTTAAATCAAACCAACTGATCAGAGATCTACAATGTGTGCAATGCAACGCCTCAAATAGGGCTATCTGAATAATAGAATGGTACTTCTTGTTGTAGGAAAACTCTACCAAAGGAAAATGGTTATCCCATCTAGCATCGAAATCAATCACGCAAGCTCGGATAATGTCCTCCAACACCTGAATGTCTTCTCGGATAGACCATTTGTCTATGGATGAAAAGTTTTACTTGTATCTAACTGAGTACCCAAACCATGCTGTAAAGTCCTCCAAAAATTGAAAGTGAATAAGGAACCTATATTAGAGACAATGGAGACTGGGACTCATGTAGTACACAATCTGACTGATATAAAGCTTAGCTAACTTCTCCGCCATAATCTTCATCTGAACCGGAATGAAGTGGGCAAACTTGGTAAACCTATTGACAACCATCCAAATGGACTCATAACCACCCACTGTGGTAGGAAAACCGACAACAAAGTCCATGGTGATCCATTCCCACTTCCAAGTAGGAATAGGCATCCTCTAAGAGACACATCCGGGCCTCTAGTGCTCACACTTGACCTGTTGAAAAGTCAAACATCTAGAAACAAATCATTCTACATCCTTCTTCATGCCACACCACCAATAATGGTAGCTTAGGTCTTGATACATATTTTTCGCTCATGGATGAATAGTATATCGAGAACAATGAGCCTTCTCAAGAATCAATAAAATAAACTCACCCATCTTGGGCACACTAATCCGACCTCCAATCCTCAAGACACCATAAAAATCAAGGACATCCTCCTTTACTTCCCCTCTCAACACTTTGTCTCAAATGAGACACAATTTCTCATCATCAAACTAGTGCTCATGCATCTGCTCAGCTATGGAAGAACGGGCCTCAACGAAAGCAATCAAACCACATGTCTCCTCAGAAATCTTCAATCAGACAAGACTATTGTCTAACCTATGATCATCCCTAGCCAATGGTCTCTCCTCAACACTGATAGATTCATGACTTCCCATGCTAGAAGTATTCCTACTCAAAGCATCGACCACCATATTGGTCTTCCCTTGATGATACAAGATGGTGATGTCATAGTCCTTCAATAGCTCAAGCCATCTACGCTGCCTCAAGTTCAGATCCCTCTGACTAAAGATGTACTGAAGACTCTAATGTTCAGTAAAGACCTTACAATGAACGCCATACGGATAATGCTGCCAAAGATTAAGCACAAACACCACAAATTCCAACTCTAGATCATGAGTAGGGTAGTTCTTCTTATAGGTCTTTAACTTCTAGAAGAATAGGCAATCACTTTCCCATTTTGCATCAAAACACCACCCAATCAAACTCTAGAAGCATCACAATACACAGTGAAGTCTACACCCTTCTCAGGTAAAGTCAAAATAGGAGCTGAACTAGATAAGTTCTTGAGCATTTGGAAAGTTTCATCACACTTATCAGATTACTTGAAGCTCACACTCTATCGAGTTAGTCTAGTCAAATGAGATGCAATAGTTGAGAAGCTCTGAACGAATCGTCTATAGTAGCCTGCAAGTCCCAAAAAACTCTGCATCTCAGTGGCTGATGTAGGCCTAGTCCAACCTCTAACTACCTCAATCTTGGCTGGATCAACCCTAATACCCTCCTTGGACACAATGTGTCCTAAAAATGTCAAAATTCACAATTCGAGAACTTGGCATATAACTTCTCTTCCCTTAATCTTTGCAGCACAATTCTCAAATGCCGATCATGATCCTCCCCAGTTTTGCAGTACACAAAGATGTCATCAATGAATATTATAACAAAATAGTCCAAATAAGGTTAGAACACCTTTTTCATCAACACCATGAATGTTGCTGGGCATTAGTCAAACTGAAAGACATCACAAGTAACTCTTAGTGACAATAACGAGTCCTTAAAGCTGTCTTAGGGATTTTTGATGCCCTAATCTTCAACTGATGATACCTGAATCTCAAATCAATCTTGGTAAAAAGAGATGCACCTTCAAGTTGATCAAACAAGTCATTAATACGAGGAAGAGGATACTTTTTCTTCACTGTCACTTTGTTCAATGGTTGATAATCAATACACAGTCTGATGGAGCCATCCTTCTTCCTCACAAACAACACATGAGTACCCCATTGAGACACACTCAGGTGAATAAATCCCTTGCTCAACAAATTGTGCAATTGGTCTTTCAATGCTTTTAACTTAATTGGATCCATACGATACAAAGGAATAGAGATGGGCTTGGTGCCCGATTCTAAGTAAATAGCAAAATCAATATCCCTGTCCAGAGAAACACTTGGAAGATTAGTAGGGAACACATCTGAAAAAATCTCTAACCACAGGAACATAATCCATGGGAGCTGTCTCAACACTAGTATCCCAAATAAAAGAAAAATAGGACAAACGCCCTCTATCAACTAGTCTATGAGCTCAAATGAAGGAGATAACCTTACTAGGATAAATAGCACTAGTGCCTGTACACTCAACTATCGGGACACCTTGGATCTCTATGGTCACAATCTTAGCAACACTATCAAGAATACGTGATGTGGGGAGAGCTAATCCATTCTAAAAATAAAATCAAAGTCTACAATCCCCAAAATGATGAAGTGTGCCAAAGTATCATACCCAACCAAAGAAATAAGAAAATATCAATACACTTGATCCACCACTAAGGAATTACCCACTTGTTTAAAAACATGAATAGGCACATGCATGCATTCAGACATCATATCAAACCCAGTAGGAAAATAGGTAGACACTTAAGAGAAAGTAGACCCTGGATCAAACGATGCAGACATATGTCGATGGCACATCGGGATGATACATGTGATCACAACATCAGAATTCTTGGCCTCAAGACTCCACAGAAAAGAATAACACCGGCCATCTTGGCCACCCATAGTCTGAGTAGAATCCTTGCCTCCATCCTATGGAGCTGTAGCACCCCTACTAGAAGTTCTACCACCTCTACTGGACTGACCAATGCCCCAACCCCTGGTAGGTGGCACATAATATCTACTTAGAGCAGCTAAATAAGTACGATGGGGCCTGAGTATATGAGTAGAGGACTGTAACACCCTGAAATTCTAGGACTCAAGTTAGAGCCTCACTTTATGAATAATGACTTAAAAATAGTTAAAATGATGTTTCTAAACCTAAATTAATGCAATTGACTTGGTTTGGAAGAGTAAAAGACTAAACGTCAAGAAACGACCAAGACGTCCGGAAACTAGAGAAGAATGTGTCCTTGTGTGTCCTTAGGTTTTGGAAAGGTTTGGGAGTGTCATATGCTAAAGGCTCAATGAAGGGAAAATGCTCAAGCACAAGCAAGTGGCCCAAATCCCGATGCTCTTAAGAAGAATCGCTTCTATGCTCTCCAATCCCGAGGTGATCAAGAGAGTTCTCCAGATGTTGTGACCGGTATGTTACAAGTATTTTCAATAAATGTTTATGCATTGTTGGATCCCGGTGCCACTTTGTCTTTTGTAACCAATTTAGTGGCTATGAAATTTGATACGCTTCCCGATGTCTTAGATGAACCCTTTTTTGTTTCTACCTCGATGGGTGATTCCATAGTTGCTAAAATAGTGTATAGGGGTTGTCCCATTTCATTGCCCAATAGAGTCACTTTAGTTGATTTGGTGGAACTTGATATGTTAGACTTTGATGTTATATTGGGGATGAATTGGCTTCATGCTTGTTTTGCGTCTATAGATTGTAGGACCCGAATTGTGAAGTTTCAATTTCCTATTGAACCCATTTTAGAATGGAAGGGAGGAAATTCCATTCCTAGGGGAAGGATCATTTCATGTCTAAAAGCTTGTAAGTTGATTTCTAAGGGTTGTCTCTATCATATTGTGAGGGTCAAGGATCTTGAGTTTGAGATTCCTCCTTTGGAGTTGGTCCCCGTAGTGAAGGATTTTCAGGAAGTCTTTCCCGATGACTTACCCGGGATTCCTCCCGAACGGGAAATAGATTTCGGCATAGATTTATTGCTAGATACACAACCCATTTCAATCCCTCCTTCCCGGATGGCCCCGGTGGAGTTGAAGGAATTAAAATCTCAACTCAAAGATTTGTTGGATAAGGGCTTCATCCAACCTAGTATATCTCCTTGGGGTGCACCGGTGTTCTTTGTGAAGAAGAAGGATGGATCTCTTCGTATGTGTATTGATTACCGACAATTAAATAAGGTGACCAATAAGAACAAGTATCCACTCCCTAGGATTGATGACCTATTTGATCAACTTCAAGGAGCGAGTTACTTTTCAAAAATTGATTTGAGGTCAGGTTATCACCAACTTAGGGTGAGAGGTGTTGATGTTCCAAAAACAGCCTTCTAAACAAGATATGGTTATTTTGAGTTCATAGTGATGTCCTTTGGTCTTACAAATGCCCCGACGGCTTTCATGGACCTTATGAATCGTGTGTTTAGAAATTATCTAGACTGATTTGTTATTGTCTTTATTTATGACATCTTGATATTCTCTAAAAGTGAGGATGATCACATGAATCATTTGAGAATAGTATTGTAAGTCCTCCAAGATCACCAACCCTATGCTAAGTTTAGCAAGTGCGAGTTTTGGCTAAGATCGGTTGCTTTCCTTGGTCACACTGTTTCTAGTGAGGGTATAGAAGTTGATCTAAAGAAAACCGACGCGGTCAAAAGTTGGCCTAGACCTTTGAGTCTTTCCGACATCCGAAGCTTTTTGGGTTTGGCCGGTTACTACCGGAGGTTTGTTGAGGGATTTTCATCTATTGCATCTCCATTAACGGCCTTAACTCAAAAGAAGTCCAAGTTTGAATGGTCGGAATCTTGTGAAAAGAGCTTCTAATTATTGAAAGATAAGCTCACCTCGCCTCCGATTTTGACCTTACCGGAGGGCACCAAAGGGTTTGTAGTATATTGTTACACTTCCCGAGTGGGAGGCATCTCAAGGTACATGAAAAGAATTATCCAACTCATGACCTTGAGCTAGCGGCCGTAGTCTTTGCTTTAAAGATTTGGAGACACTATCTCTATGGGGTACATGTGGATGTGTTTATCGACCACAAGAGTCTTCAATATGCTTTTAGCCAAAAAGAATTGAATCTCTGACAAAGGAGGTGGTTGGAACTCTTGAAAGATTATGATATGAGTGTCCTTTACCACCCCAGAAAAGCAAATGTG
Organism: Solanum acaule; assembly: GCA_036250505.1. Taxonomy (NCBI): domain Eukaryota; kingdom Viridiplantae; phylum Streptophyta; class Magnoliopsida; order Solanales; family Solanaceae; genus Solanum; species Solanum acaule. The sequence continues at coordinate 3,016 of JAJOOR010033046.1, read as the reverse complement.
GTTGCGGATGCATTGAGTTGTGTATCTATGGGTAGTGTGTCACATGTGGAAGAAGAGAAAATGGAGTTAGCCCGTGATGTACATAGGCTACCCCGGTTGGGTGTCTGACTTGAAGATTCCTCAAAAGGAGGTGTCATAGTTCGTCATAATTTTGAGTCATCGGTGGTTGTTGATGTGAAGTCTAAGCAACATCTTGACCCTATTTTGATGCAACTAAAAGAGTTGGTTCTCAAGAAAGCAATAGAAACTTTCTCTCAAGGAGAAGATGGGGTGCTTAGGCACCAATGGAGGTTATGTATGCCGGATGTGGATGGCCTAAGAGAGACAATCTTAGAGGAGGCCCATGGGTCCCGATACTCCATCCATCCGGGAGCCATCAAAATGTATCGTGACTTACGTGAGATTTATTGGTGGAACGGAATGAAAAGAGACATAGCAAATTGTGTGGTTAGGTGCTCAAATTGCCAACAAGTCAAAGTCGGGCACCAAGGACCGAGAGGGCTAGCTCAAGATATTGATCTCCCCACTTGGAAGTGGGAAGAGGTCAATATGGAATTCGTGGTAGGTTTGCCTCGAACCCGTAGGCAACATGACTCCATTTGGGTCATTGTGGATAGATTGCCTAAATCAGCCCATTTTCTTCCTGTCAAGGTTTCTTATTCGGTGGAAGATTATGCTAAGTTGTACATTAAGGAGATTGTGAAGTTGCATGGGGCCCCATTGTCGATCATTTCGGATAGAGGTGCCCAATTTACTTCCCATTTTTGGAGGTCTTTCCAAAGTGGGCTTGGTAGTCAAGTGAAACTTAGTACCGCATTTCACCCTCAAACGGATGGTCTAGCGGAACGCACCATCCAAATCCTAGAGGACATGTTGAGAGCGTGTGTCAATGACTTCAAAGGTAATTGGGATGACCACCTACCTTTGATAGAATTTTCCTACAACAATAGCTACCACTCGAGTATTGCTATGGCACCCATTGAAGCACTTTATGGTAGAAGGTGTCGATCTCCAGTTGGGTGGTTTGAGGTAGGTGAGTTTACTCTTCTTGGTCCCGAGGTAGTCTATGAGGCTACGGAGAAAGTTTGACTTATAAGGGATAGGTTGAAAACGGCTCATAGTCGGCAAAAGTCTTATGCCGATAATAGAAAGAGGGATCTTGAATTTGAAGTAGGTGGTTGGGTCTACTTGAAGATCTCACCCATGAAAGGGGTGATAAGGTTTGGTAAGAAGGGGAAGCTTAGCCCCAAGTATGTTGGGCTTTATGAGATCTTGAAGTGTGTCGGAAAGGTCGCTTATGAGTTGAAATTTCCCATTGAATTGGCCCCGGTTCACCCGGTGTTCCATATTTCTATGTTAAAGAAGTGTATAGGTGACCCAGTGTCCATTCTCCCTCTATAAGGTTTAGGGGTGAATGAGAACCTTTCTTATGAAGAGGTTCCGGTCGAAATCTTAGATCGTCAAGTTAAGAAGTTGAGGAATAAAGAGGTTGCCTCCGTAAAAGTCCTATGGAGAAACCACCTAGTTTTGGGTGCAACATGGGAGGCCGAGGCCGACATGAAGTCCCGCTACCCTCATCTTTTTCCTCCTACTCTTAGCCGTAGTTGAGGTTAGTAGTCTCTCTTAATTTGGTATAAATTGAAAATCATGTGTGTAGATGATTATGACATGATTTCCTTGTATGTGCATATTTTTTTGTGAAAATTCATGCTTAAGTTGTATTTTGAGTTTTCATGAATTTTGTTTCTCATGGTTGAAATTGCACCCATAGATGTTGTGTAATGTAGTCTTCATGAGAGTTGTAATGAGCATGCTTGATGTTGTCTTGTTAAAGAAATGTCTTGTTGATTGCTTAATATATATGTTGATGCTCATTGATTATGGAGAAGGTAGTTCCTCCTATACTTATGTGAAGTAAAGAGTTTTGAGCATAGTGATGTTGTGGATTAAATTCCTATATGATATGATGATATGATGTTGTTGATGTGACTGGTTGTTGTACTGCTAGTTTGAGTCATTGTCTCCCTAGAAAGAAGTCCAAGTGACATTCGGGGACGAATGTTCCTAAGGGGGGGATATTGTAACACCCCGGAAATTCTATGACTTAAGTTAGAGACTCACCTTATGAATAATGACTTAAAAATAGTTAAAATGATGTTTCTAAACCTAAATTAATGCAATTGACTTGGTTTGGAAGAGTAAAAGTCTAAACGCCAAGAAACGACCAAGACGTCCGGAAACTAGAGAAGAATGTGTCCTTGTGTATCCTTAGGTTTTGGACAGGTTTGGGAGTGTCGTATGATGGTATAATCTTGTAAAAAGGTTTAAATCAGGTAAATATATGTTTATAGGGTCAAGAGGTTCGAATACGACTCCCCGGGGGCACCCTAAGGGGCCCCGAGGGGGACCCCAACCTTGGCCAAGCAAGCTGCCAAGGCAGCTTGCAAATTGCACTTGGAGGGAATAGCTGCGCGTCACGCACTTGCTCCCCCAAGGAGCAAAAATCCAGTTCACGACGCGGTCGTGTCGCGAACTCTACTGTCTCAAATTTAATTCCAAATATCTTCAGGGAACAGCCCCGCGTCGCGGACTTGTTCCACAACGAAAATGCAGAAATTCAGAAATTGAGTTTTACTTCATTAAATAGTCCAACTAAGTGAGGGGTATTTAGGATACTTTAGGGGACGTGTATATAATAATTTTTAAGTCACTTTACCTCACTTTTATCACTCAAACAAAAAACCCCAAAGATCTAAACTTAAAGTTCCTCCTTCTCTCTACTCTCTCTCTCTTCTCAAGAACTCCATTGAAGAAGATTGGAGCTTCAAGTAGAAGACCAACTCTCCAAGGTTTCAACTCGGATTTTCGTGGTTAATTCGTCAATAAGGTATGGTTGCTTATCACTCTTGGGATTCCTTTCCCCAAGAGGCCCCTTCAAGATGAATTTCAAAATTTCCAATTTCTAGGTTTCAATCCAAAAACGTGGGTCTTCTTTCTAAAGTGAAATTGATGTTAT
>JAJOOR010033045.1:0-26027 GCA_036250505.1 Solanum acaule | reverse complement strand
CCCCCCCCCCCCCCCCCCCCCCCCCCCCCCCCCCCCCCCCCCCCCCCCCCCCCCCCCCCCCCCCCCCCCCCCCCCCCCCCCCCCCCCCCCCCCCCCCCGCATGATTATGGTTTATGCCTGAAAATTGAACAAGGAGTTTTCTCTCTTTTTGTTGGGTTTTGATTATGATTTTTTAAAGAATCAATTCTACGAGGTCAGCTTATTCAAACCACTTTTGCAGTCGGTTTTTTTAAGATCGGTTTGAGGCCTTTTTTAGTAGTGAACAACATATTCAATATAATCTTACAGTTGAATCTAGGAGGTAGGATGTACACAGATCTTACTCCTACCTTTTTGGGATGAAGAGATTGTTTCTAATTGATCCACAATTCAAAATATGAGTTTATTCAGACCTCTTTTTAAGTCAGATTATTTTAGTAGCGAACAACATATTCACTATATTCTCACAAGTGAGTTTGAGGAGGGTAAGGTGTACACATATTTTACGCCTATCTTTGTGTGAAAAAAATGTTATTTCTAATAGACCCACAATTCAAAAGAGAAGTTTAGAACTTCGTTGTGAAGAAAAAATTATGACAACAAAATAGCAATAGAGAAAAATAAATTAGATTTACTCATAGATATACTTTGAGTGGTCAGATAGTATAGATTTGGTTAAAAAGTAATATATATATATATATATGGGAAAATCAATTAGTTTTTGTTGGTGAAATTACAAAATTACAATTAAAAATAAAATACATTATCTTTGGGCCTCGCATGGATATCTTGCTCTCTTTAAGGAGATTCAAGGCCACAACAACAAATCTTGTCATCAGTCCATCAGTAATCTTCTTGACTTGTCCCCTATATGATACAACACAACCCATCCACAAACGACAACTCAGCAAACTCTTGAGAAGATTGAGTTTAAAGCACATAAAAAGAACACCTCCCATCAACTAGTACGAACTTTCTTTTTTCACTCACTTTAATGCACTCTATATTTTCTTATACACCAAAACAAAGTAAGACCATCACTATTTATAGGAAGAAAATTCTTCCTTGCAATGAATGGGAAGATTATGGGGTAGTAATTTAGGTAGATAAATGGCCTAGAGCGAGGTTGCTGATTTCCGAGGCATAAAACAGTAGAATAATAAGTGAAATAATGAAGTTTCAATGAGACATTATGGCCATGGCTGGCTTCATTCAGTCACTATACAAAACGCAATTACTCCCAACGTTTTGTTAACACAAGAGGTTGATGCAAATCACATACCAAACAATTGTTCACATTATCAACTGAATTATGTGACATTTTTTCGTTCAAACCACAAAACTATGAAATATTACCAGAACAACAAAACAAAAGAAATTTAATACACCTAAAAATCATCAAATAAACTCGACCACCTTCTAGTAAGTTTCACTCATTATTCCCAAAATATTCTTATTTTTTCTTTGTCGTTCTTCTTTGTTTCCCTTTGAATTCATAATCCGGATCATTCTTGAATTCGCAAGCCAACTTATTTCTCACTCTCGCACTTCTCCTGACCGATGACTCATATTCTTGAGCTTTGTTACGTGCATTATATACCCTTTTCTCCTATTTTTGTTTGGCCAACATTGGGTTACATGTTGCAGGTAATCCACACACAATTTCATGACAAAATAAGGGTTTCTTACCCATTTCTCTCACAATAATGGCTCAGATTCAAGCGCGATAGAATACTGAAGAGTTTCATTTGGGTAATAAACAATGACATTGTTGAAAATCAATAAGAGATCTCTAAAGAAGTTGCTGATTTCCAAGTTCAAATAAACATCTTGTTCTAACTTGTTTTGAATAATCTGTAAATCCATATGTTGCTTAATTTGTTTAAAATAATATAGATCTTCCTGGAAAAATATAAATATAAGCACTAGTAAGGAATGTATAATGCATGTTTTATGCTCCTCATACTATAAATTTGACCTCACTATGAGTTTTTAAAAAAGAATAAAATAACTTTTGGTATTAAATGTGTCTCTTTCTGATTTTATGTGACACTATTTTATTATCAATTTGTTAACTATAAATGACATATGTATATATTTGAAAATAATCAAGCTATAAAATTTCCATTTTACCATTAGTGAGCAATTTTATAGTCACACAAATATTACAACGTATTTAAGATCACAAGTTTCAAAATTATTTGTTTTGTGTTGGGTAAAATTAAAAATATCCTTGATGATAAAAATATGTGAAGTTTAATATTAATCATGTTTCAACTAAGAAAATAGTATATATTTTTTTCATAATAGATTAAAGAGGAAAGAACCTCACAAGAAATAGAAGACAGGGGTATTCTTTTTAATTGTCAAAGTTTCAGTCCACAATTGAAGTACAAGTATAAAGATAAAAAAAAACATATATAATAGCAATTTATTTACCTGACTGGGAAGTCGAGATTCAAAAAGACAACAATTCTTGTGAGATCTCACCCCATCAAGGATTTTTATGAAATCTTGATTAATATTCTTTATTTTTTCATTAGATTTATCATCACTTTTTTCCTCATTTAACTTTATTCTTTCCTCAGCTTCCTGTTTGAAAATATTCGGAGATTTTTTCCTACAAAAACATAGCATAATAAAGATATCAGTAATCAGATTACCTTTTTAATATCAAACTTATAATAAAACATGCAGATAAATAATTTCACCCTCATATGACTATTAGTGAAAATTATAAATACTCGATAGAATCCATCGAGAAGAATAAAATATGCATTTGAAGAGAGATGACAAATAATCTTACAGTCTCTTGGAGAAATAAAGATTGTAACATACAAAGAATGACTAGTTGAAAAATCTTAGAAGCTTTGATGATTGACTCGCTAAATTTTTATTTTATTGGTGAGGGTTCGACTCCTACCTTGTAATCCCCACCTCCATTTTCCCTTTTCCTAACCCCAATTTTATTTTATTTTTTATAAATAAATAAGAATTTCTAATTTGGAAAGAGGCAATCAATAACATGGTTTTTTTCTCTTGGAAGATTTAAGCAATTTGACTTATCAAAAGAATAAAAAAAATTCCTTTTTAGTTTTTTTCAATGTACCGAAAAATTAATTTACAAACATAAATTTTGACAATAAAAGTAGCCAAAACTAATGAATAATTATATGAGGCAAATTATCAAAGCTAATAATCAATTAGTGATTTTTATAAGAAAAACATGAATTAGCTACGAAATTTGTTGTTAAAAAGTATATAGGTAATAGTATTGTTTGACAATTTTTTCCTAAATATTTTAACAATGGAGTATTGATGTTTAGTGATAGTGGTTATTCTTTTCTCTTCCTTTTTTTTGGAATGATAAAATTGGAATCATGAACATTTTATTTGAAAAATAATTAACATTTTAGTGTAGATTGTATCAATTAGTGATACTTTATTTGTGCCCTAACTCCTAATCTTTAGAAAAGATATATGTCTTAAATATATTTTGTGTCTCCTAGATAAAAAAAAATTAACAACCATCATATAAATGTGGATCAAACCAAAAAATTAATGAAAACCCACAATTCTTCAAACAACATAAGTAAAAGATAATAAAAAAGGATAAAAGAGGGATTTATGAAAAAGATAAATCATACAGAAGTGGAGTATCCCCTAGTTTGACTTGCTCTGTCCAATAATGTCTATAACTTTTTGCAAGTTTATCTGCCATCAACTTTATGAATCCACTCTCATCACCATCTTCTTCAGTAAAATTTGTCTGATATAGACTCTTAAAATGCTCTTTTGAACTTTCGTACCTGACCTTACATTCTGCAGACGAAAATTGAAGAATACATCGACGTCGATAGGAAATGGAATTTGAGAATTCGGCAGCCACCACTTCCCAATTTTCTAATCCATGGCGTCGCAATGAACATGCAAACACCATATCTTCTTCAATTTGCTCCATTTCTAAATGAAAAGTTTAGTCTTTTTTTAGAGGAACTAAATTACTTGGTGAATTATAATCCAATTTTTTTCTTCTTAAAATAGGCATACCTTGTTTTAATGAGTAGTTGCCAGATTTGGTAAGAAACTTATTTTGGTCAAATATTAATTGAATGAGTCAAGACCAGCTAATGCAAATGTGGGAAAAAGAAATAAGTTCTATTCACTTTTCTTAAAATAACTTATTTTATTTTTTTCAACAATATTAGTTTTTTGTTATGGAATTATTTTTTCCAAGTTGAACTTGGAAATTTTACTCACTTCGTTTTCTAAAGAAATCTAATTTTTATTCTTATAAAAATATAGATGAAGTCATCGCTTTCGACAGGCCTCTATTCCCATTAAGACGGACAAACACCCGATGCTCTAAAGGTCCGAGATAACTAACATATTACTTGTGCTTACTATGCATATAACTATGACAATTTTTAAGTTGAGACAAATTCATATAGGATGCAGGGATAAGAACACAACATAGGTAGATCCAAAAATTATATACAAGACTTTGCCATTAAGGCCACAACTGTAAAGAGACAAGAAGTAACTGAACTATATACATTAGTCTACAAATCCTCTAAAAGATAGAAAATCTTAGTTTAGGACAGGACAAGGCCCTGCCTTACCCTTTATGGTGTATTATTCTGACGAATTGTTGATCCTTATAAATTACCTCTATCATGAATTCATATTTTGGCCAAGGCCTTCTCGAATAATTTTTCCACTAAGTCCAAAAAGAGCTACTGTATATCTAAATTGGACTATCAATGAAGAGAGGATGCTTGACAAGATTCTAAGCACAGGTACTTTGAAACCAACCAATTCCTCTTATTTGTAACTCATCACTACACCTGTTTGATTAATTATTTTGTCAATTAACTCTTGTATTCTAATAATTGTCTTTTTCCCTGAATGTCCACGTTCAACTTGACATCTACAATTATTTTATGTGCTCGTTTTCTTTCAGCCCGAGACTTACCCATTCCTCTTATTTGTAGCTCATTAGTGCACCTGATATATATTTGTTACAAAAGTTAGAAGTCTAGCTACTGAGAAAATAAATGCTATTTTGTTTGAAAATAATCCTATGCCTCAAAATAAATGAACATTTTCATACTCAATAGCATTTACATCTTTAGCCAATTCTTTATAATGATGTATAATCACTTTGTATATCCAAACTCGATATTATCTTACATTTTCAACTAGTTCATTATAGTGATGTATAATGAACTATAATGTACCTTATCAAACTTCTAAGCATAAGACTACTTGTGTTACCATTGGTGATCATGTAATGTTTCTAAGGCTTTAGACTGATTGTTTCAAAGGGAAAAGGTAGAAGTACCTTCCTAGACTATGACCCAAATTTTAGAGACACATCATAACTAAACTAAGGTCCTATTACCCCCGAACTCATTTTTTTATAATTTTGTACACCTTTTGGCTTACGTGGCATCCAAATATCTCCCACGCGCCTCAATTGCATGGAGTCACGGCGTGTGCCACATAAGCTAAAAGGTGTACAATATTATATATATAAAATGAGTTCAAGGGGGTAATAGGACCTTAGTTTAGTTAAGGTGTGTTGATAAAACTGCCATCAAAGATGATTCATCTAATACTAAGCATCGGCGATCGTTCAATAGTAATATAACCCAACTAGTGAGTTAGGGTCGAGTCCCATGGGAGCGGTTCGTACTCAAAATCAATAGAAAAGCATAAATATGCTCAAGTCAATCATAGCTAAAAACATTATGAAGAAAATCATAATTCAAGTTTGGGGTGACACAAGTGTCAAATATCAAAGGGGGTTTTGTAATCAGTTATCTACTAAGACAACAAATAGTATGAAAATACGAATATGGAGATGGGATTCTTGGGATGTGATAGGATTATGGGCTAATGTAAACAACCGGGTAATTGCAATTAATAGTAAACTACTGCAAATCAGTGAATGGGCTAGACTTTAGTTGAGGTAAACTTTCTCTCGAACATTTTACCTCGAATCAAATTGGTTTCTCTCGAACACTAATAAGCGGCAATGAAGTACAACATTCGCTTTAGTCCATTCACTCTCTCGAGCTGAATGTGTGGAAAAGGGGTTAGGGTTCACTCTCTCGAGCAAAACCCATGACAACCTAATACCCACAGACCAACGATTCACTAATTTTGGTTTTAAAACCCCTCTCTCTCGAGCAAGCCAAAAACATGAAGTTAAGATTGTATTTGCAACTACAACCCATTAAATTCAACCACAACTACTGAACGAAATCACTTTTAAACATTAAATGAACTATCAATTAGCAATACCCAGCAATTAATTCAACCATAATCACACCCCAAGAATTGGGGTTTTAGCTAGACATAGTAAAAAGATAGAAATCGATACCGAAATGTGTTTCCACGAACTGGGTACGATTAGTATTGTCTTTACAAACGTCTAAGATGAAGAATCTTCAATACCCACTTCCAATTTCTTAGAAATGGAAATCTTCAAAGCTAAAGAAAAGTTGTCTCCAAACTCAGTTCTAAGTTCTAAAACTGAATAATAAACTTGATATTCTAAAATTGCATACTAAACTTAAAAATTCAAACAAGTATTTATAGTTGTCAAAAAGTGTGCTGTGAAGGACCAGTCAACACAATAAGTCGGGATCGACGATCCACTCGGCGATCCGCCCTTTGGTCAGCCGACTGCTCATTTCTATCGCCGACTTGATTTTCTCCTTCAGGGCTCGGCACACTGGAACATTAGGCAAGACCAAGGCCATTCAGTGACTCGCCCAATGGTTTAGGCGATCCTCAGGCCTTCTTTTCTTCATTCTTTCAACTGCCTTGTTCCTTATTGCTCAATAGTGTCCATGTTTTGGCCCTAAGTCCAAATACCTGAAATTCAAGGATTTACATCAGTTATTGAGACAAAATATGCATTCGAGGACACTAAATCTATTAAAATAAAGCCCTAAATGAGTCCAAGCCGTGGACTCATCAACACACCCAACTTAAACTTTTGTTTGTCCTCAAGTAAAACTCAAGTTCAGCAGTTCAAAAAGGATGTCTCAAACAATGCTTCACAAGACTCAATCATGAATGCACACAAGAAGACTCTACTTACTCATGCAAGGATCAATTTTGCACTCAAAGATTCAAGTTGTGACTCACCATTACCAAAGAATCTCAAGCTCACATTACTTGCTTCAAATGCAAGTTCAAGCTCAACAAAAGTGTTCAAATGCCCTCACACAAAGGATGATTCCACATTCACACATAATGGTTCATCAATTTAAAGCTCCAGAATCAATTGCAACGTTCACACTCACAAAGATGAACATGATGCATGATTTCACCCATAGATTTGCCCTTGTTTTCCAGCTAACAATTGCTTCAGCTCACTTAAGATCACAAAGGTCTTTTCAAGGCTTGTAACAGGGTTGGGTGTAAAGGTATGGTCATTTAGGCTCAGTGACTTCTATCCTCGTGAAATGTGGTGTGAAAAACACTTTCTTTCCTTTTCATCATCATTTTCATTCGTGCTCGCAAATCACCCCATTATTCATCTTCCATGGACTATTGGAAACCCCAAATTCTTTGAACTTCCACAACTTTATTTCACAACTTTTTTGTTCTTTTTCTTTTTCATTCCTTTCTTCTTTTTCATCATTTTATTTGTATGGAGGGGTTCCATTTTTCTCAAAACATGGGTAAAAGGGGACTTTCTTGCACTCCTTGATTTACCTTCTCTTTTCACCACACCTCCAACTTAGGCTTTTGGCCTAAGTTGACTATTCAAAGAAACCACAAATCAAGAGGATTATGGGTAATGGATTAAGAAATTTCATGTTTTCATCAAGTTTCTTCCAAGAAAAGGTTTAGGCTCAAGGTGGTGTTCAAGCAAGGAACACACACTCACAAGTTAGGCCACAAAAGAGGTATATGTCAAATTGTTTCACAATCTTCAAAGTTGCTTATAATCATATCAAGAGATTGCATCACTTAGTCAATCGGACTAACGGAGAAAATTCTAGGTGTCATCATGTGTGGGTCACATTACGATCATCACACAAGGCATTGACACCAATGACAAACAAGACTCCACACTTTCGCTAGTGTGTAATGTTCATCACAAGAGACTCAATTTGATACTTGGCTAGTCACAACGAGATGCAAAAAGTTCACATATTGCCTATGCAACTTCATTTGGCCTCATCGTAGCCGCACATTCATTTTTGTTCAATCATGAGCACTATTTAAGTCATCGGTATTGATCAAAACCGATACCCAAATTTGCAAAAGAACAGCCACATTCAAGCACACATAAGAGGTGGCCCAAATTTTTGGAAGGGGTCCAAAAATCAATTGTAATTAAAACAAGGAGCCACAAACTCAATCATCCACAATATGCAATATAAAACACAAGATAAAGCTCAAATCCCAATTATATAAACAAAACCAATGAGGTCACAAAAGGTGGGCCTCACCCCACCATAAATAAAACATTTGTCCTCAAATGCAAATAAAAATATCCAAAAGTCAGAGACTAAGACAGAGAGGGAGGTAAAGAAAGGTTCTTGTCTACACAGTCCCTCCATCTATCTGGGATTCAGTGTCATGTCTACACAGTCCCTCCATCTGTCTGGGAATCAGTGCCCAGTGCATCACTCTGGTCATGGGTCTCAGTATCCGGAGTCACCTCAGAAGAAACAGCAGTACTTGACCCACTAGGAGCTGCAAAGGGTGTAGCCGCCAAAATGGTTTGCACAGTTGCATAGAATCCCCGAGCCCATGAAGGAATATAGAGGCCTCAAGGAGTAGTCTCTCTGTCAGAAATGGGCCTTTTGTCCTTGCCTTTATCTCCAAGTGGAGGTTCTTGTCTTCTTTGCTTGGGGGGATTTGACCCCCCTTCATTTATTATAATATCCCGTGCTCTTTTCTAGGTTGGCATGTTTCTCCCAGCAACTTTCGGTCTAGCCATGTTTGCAAAGCATTGACAAAAAGTTAGAAAATATTCAAACAAAAGAACAAATAAAACTCGCTGAACCAGTCAGCAAGTCGCCGAATCGCTTTGGCGAGCTAGATTAGGCATGCCAAAAGGATTGGCTCTAAAGTTTTCGCAAGTCGGCAATGGGAAGGGCCTTTCAGCGAATCGGCGACAACTTTCGGCAAGCAAGTGCTAGCCCGTTGAAAGTTACAGTTCAAAAAGGGTTCAGGGGTGCAAACAAAAGGCGATCAAGAAGACTTTCGACGTGTCGTCGAGTGACTTCGGCGACCTCAGGCTTCTCGCAGAAAGTTACAGAACCCAACAACAAGTATAGCATGAAATTAAAGGTGAGATGGGGTACTTCAGTGAAACGCCGAGTGGTTCGGCGAGCTCGACCCAGCTTACTAAACGACCCAAAGTGCCTACTTTAACCCAACTTCTCTAATTCAACCCCACAACCCCCGTAAACAAAATCAAACCAAGCACTAATCAAATTAAAGCAAGACCCATAACACCCATTGCCTCGGGATACTCAGACTTCTCTCGGTTTTGCCAAATTTTTCCAATTGACGACCATTGCCCTTAAGAATGACATCACCCTTTCTATCATTGGGCAAATTGCATCGTTCGGCACAAATAGGGGCTACTCAGACTTCACCCAACTAACTAGACAATATGCAAGCTCAACCCTACACGAATTAATTCATTTAAAAGCGCAAAATTGTGGGATTTCAACAATATATACATTACGGGTAAGATATTCAAATTAAAATAGGCATTTAAGCATTCTAATCCTATCAGAGAGGCCCAACACACTTCAACAAGATAATAATGCTGCAAATGAGTACAAACTTGATAAAAGTAAACTCGGGGTTAGAAAAACCAACCTTTAATGCTGATTAAAACAAGATTGTAATGCTAGGCGGCAAAGTCTTCCCAATCTGACCACAAATCAACAACTCAAATACAGTAACAAAGCAAGAAATATAGAAAATACTAAGCGGGTGTGAGTTTGTGACGTTTGAAAGTGAAGAATTTGAAAATTTAAACCTTTGACCTTTAAAAACCGTCCAGTTATCACCCATTAGGCGACATTAGTCGTGATCGCCAAACCACTCGGTGACACGCCGAGTGGTCACTTACCTCACCAAGTTTTACCGGACCTCTAGTTAATCTAAGGGTCCAAACGGTAGACTAGATCACGATCGCCAACCTGGTCGGTGATTCGCCAATAATTTCCTGGGCTCGCCGATTGTTACAGACTCTACTTTGAAGTTGTCTTGAGTCCAACTGCAGTCTAGGTCGGGATCGCTGACCTCTTCGGCGATGCGCTGACTGGACTTTTGGCTCACCAATTTGCACTCACTTGCCACACTTTGTCCTGAACATTCAACACACTATTATTGCAAACTTAAAGAGAAAGAAAATAAAACTTGGGTTGCCTCCCAAGTAGCACCTTAGTTAACGTCGTGGCATGACACAAGTCCACCTTCAAACCTCATTCTTGGGGTTGACCATAGTGTCACTAGGCAAACCCTCCTGTTGTCTCGGGTTTAGATGAGACGAGTTATGACCCATTTGGGTCTCCAACTGCTTGATTGATAGTGAATGGGAGGTGACGGTCTGGCTAAGGGTTGACACATCTTCTTTCATTTCCTTTAAAATCTTGTTCGACCCCTCAACTTTGTTGAGGATACGAGAAAGCATATCCTCAGACTGAACACCTTCCGAATCCTTTGGCTTTTGGTGCTCGTGTAGAGGCACATACCTATCCTTCTCCCCATCCTTCCAATTTGGATTACGATCCCTCCATTCACGATCTCGATCTTTCCAACCTTCATCCCTACTCCAACCTTGGTTACCACCCTGCCTCGGGTAGTTTGAACGATAACCTCCACCTTGGTTGGCTAGGAAATTTACCTCTTCATTATACAAGGCCTCAAACTTGGACTCATCCGGGTTAGCACACCCTACACCCACGGCATTGACACTTTGAGCACCAGCTTCCATGACATTTTTAGACACAATATCAAGTTGTGTCATGATCTTGGCCATGTTCTGGTCCCTCTCTTGGTCCTTTTCCATCTGTTCCTTAGTCAACTTAAACGTGAGAGGGGAGACCTAGTCTTCACAGGTATACCACGCCCTGTTTATGGTAGTCATGCTATCCAAGAGCTGAGTCGCTATCACATAAGGTTGTTGCATCAAACATCCCAGAGAAAGTTGGTCAGCAACACCCTTATTTACTGAGTCAAGACTCCGGTAAAGAAACTGCAGCAACACGTTATCAAGCAAGCCATGGGTTGGGAATTAAAGCACCAACTTCTTGAATCGGAGCCAAATTTCATGAATTGGCTAGCTTTCTAGACACTTGAAACTCTGAATGCTATCCGGAAGAGTCAACATCTTCGAGGGAGGTAAAAATTGCACTTGAAATGTGGTAACCAACTCTTTCCACGAAGTGATTGATTCACATGGCAATTCAGCCAGCCATTTGCACACCTTTCCCATCAAAGAGAACGGGAACAACCTCAATCGGACCGACTCTTGGGAGATGTTCTTGAAGGAGAACGATCCACATACATCCACAAAATTTCTAATATGCTCATGAAGGTCCTCATAAGTCAAACCACTAAAAATCCCCTTTAGTTGCAAAAGTTACAACATAGTACTCGTGATGTGAAACATCGCATTCTCTTCGAGCGGAGGCAAGGGAATGGCACCAATACCGCCCATGAGATGGGGGTCATTAGCATGAGTTCGTTGACATTGTTTAGGTTTTCGATGTCATCTTGATGGCTTACATGGATGCCATTGCTGCCGTTCACACTCATCCTTCCTATTTTTAACACACAAACAAGCAAAACAAAACTAAAAATTAAGTATCACTATAACTAACAAGAAAAAAATTTGGCTTAACGAAAATATTCTCAAGTGACACCACTCCCCGGCAGCAACGCCATTTTGATAAAAACCGCTATCAAAGATGCTTCATCCAATACTAGTCATCAGCAGTCATTTAATAGTAATATAACCCAACTAGTGAGTTGAGGTCAAGTCCCAAGGGAGCTGTTCGTACTCAAGAATCAATAGAAAAGCATAAACATGCTCAAGTCAATCATAGCTAAAAACATTTACGAAGAAAAACATAATTCCAGTTTGGGGTGACACAAGTGTCAAATATCAAAGGGAGTTTTGTAATCAATTATCAACTAAGACAATAAATAGTATGAAAATACAAATATGGAGACGGGATTCTTGGGATGTGATAGGATTATGGGCTAATGTAAACAACCGGGTAATTGCAATTAATAGTAAACCGTTGTATATCAGTGAATAACCTAGGCGTTAGTTGGGGTAAACTTTCTCTCGAACAATTTACCCCGAATCAAATTGATTTCTCTCAAACACTAATAAACGGCAATGAAGTACAACCTACGCTTTAGTCCATTCACTATCTTGAGCTGAATGTGTGGAAAAGGGTTTAGGGTTCACTCTCTCGAGCTGAATCCATGACAACCCAATACCCACAGACCATCGATTCAGTAATTTTAGTTTTAAAACCTCTCTCTCGAGCAAGCCAAAAACACGAAGTTAAGATTGTATTTGCAATTACAACCCATTAAATTCAACCACAACTATTGAACGAAATCACTTCTAAACAGTAAATAAACTATCAATTAGCAGTACCCAGCAGCTAATTCAACCCATAATCACACCCAAGAATTGGGGTTTTAGCTAGACATAGTAAAAAGATACAAATCGATACCAAAATGTATTTCCATGAACTGGGTATGATTAGTATTGTCTTTACAAACGTCTAAGATGAAGAATCTTCAATATCCACTTCCAATTTCTTAGAAATGGAAATCTTCAAATCTTCAAAGCTAAAGAAAAGTTGTCTCCAAACTCAGTTCTAAGTTCTAAAACTGAATAATAAACTTGATATTCTAAAATTGCATACTAAACTTAAAAATTCAAACAAAGATTTATAGTTGTCAAAAAGTGTGCTGCGAAGGACCCTTCGGCAAAATAAGTTGGGATCGCCGATCCACTCGGTGATCCTCCCTTTGGTCATTTGTATCGCCATTTTACTTTTGCCTTCAGCATCCTTGAGGTCCTGTAACTGTGGGCGATAAAACACTGCATTGTGGAACTGTTCGGTGACTCGTCGACTGCTCCTTTCTATCGCCGACTTGATTTTCTCCTTCAGGGCTTGGCACACTGGAACATTAGGCGAGACCAAGGCCATTCAACGACTCACCCAATGATTTAGGCGATCCTCAGGCCTTCTTTTCTTAATTCTTTCAGCTGCCTCGTTCCTTTTTGCTCAATAGTGTCCAAATACTTGAAATTCAAGGATTTACATCAGTTATTGAGACAAAATATGCATTCAAGGACACTAAATCTATTAAAATAAAGCCCTAAATGAGTCCAAATCGTGGACTCATCATGTGTCTTTGAAAATTTGGTCATAGTCTAGGGGGGTACTTGTGCCTTCTCCCTTGTTTCAAATAAACAATTTTTATATATATTGTTTTGAGTGTGTACGCATTTACCAACTCATATAATTACACAAGTTTATAAAGATTTGACATGGAGTCTCCCACATCACAAAAATAAAAAATAAAAAAGCTTTAAATTTAGATAAAAATGATTACAAATGTCTTTTATAAAAAAAATTATTACTATCTTAATTTACATCCTACTTAAAATTTGTAGTGAATCTGATAGTTCAATTGAGATATACATGAAATTTGATTAACTATGTGAAAACAATTTAAATTTATTTGGTCAATGTCTAGGAACGCTCAACATCTATTGACTTAGGTAATGGATTTGATTGTTCCAATACAAATTTGATTAACTCTTTTGAACTATTTGAATTCATTTTGACTTTAGTCTAGAAATTATAGACACTTATGAACTATAATAAGAATGTTTTTAATTTCATGCAATTTAAGTATTAAGAGAATAGGAAACTGACCAAGGGGAGACATATAAACACAACTGAGATAATATCAATTTGTTTCTTTATTTTATTCAATTCATTATTGTTTGTTAATACTCTAACAATGAAGGACTTAGATTATCTAATAGTGATTTTGATTCTATTTGAATCTCATTTTGGCATGACATAACGTGTTCGTTTGTTTGGTCGTATTCATCTATATATTGATGGTTTGATTTAGCATACTGTATGTAACACCTTGGATTTCAAAAAGGGAAAGACTACATTAAATTGCAGCAACAGGTTCAGGTCTACAACACCAGTCTACAGTGTCGTAGATCAGTCTCGTAGAAGAGAGAAAATATTTTTTTAAATCAAGTCCCGCTACCTTTTCTATGGTTCACCGGGATGGTCCGTCATTCTTTGTACGAGTCGTGGTAGGTCTAATGGTTGGGTCCCAAACATAGTGATATTTTGAGGGTCAAGATTGGTTTCTACGGCTGGTATCTATGGGCCATAGAAAGAACTACAAACCGTAGACAAGTCTCGTAAAATATTGGTCCAAATAAAAGGTTTCTGAACTTTTTTACGGTTACGGACTGTAGATTGAGCAGTTACTTTAAGGGGCTTTTAGGTCTTTTCTCTTATTGTTTAAAATCAAAGTAAGTCGTTTTAACCTTCATCTTAAGCCGTATATAAGGATTTTGAGTCCTAAATTATCCACTGAAACCCCATTCTCCTAATTCCCAAAAATCTAACCAAATTCATCCTCCGCAAATTCTCTCAAGGCTAAAGAAGAAGAAGAAGCTAGGGTTAATTCAAATTCATCAATCCTCCATTCTTTTTGGGCTTTAAGTATCAAGGTAAGTGGGTATTCACCCATGGAATCCTTTCCTCCATGGGTCCCCAAGGTTTCAATTTCTCAATTCAATTTCAATTAATTAATTTAGAATTTCAATTCAATCTTTGTGGGTTTCATTTAATTATGATTTATTATGGTTGATTAAGTCTTCTCATGCATGATTTAATATTAATACATGATATTTAAGTTGAAACAACATTGACCTATGCCTAAATTATTATTTTCAACTATGAACTCATGAACCTATGAACTGTGAATTTATGAAGTTATACATGTTGTTGAGAAATTATTGTAAATGATTTAGGGATGCTTTGAAAGGGAAGTATAGATGTTATTGTCAAAGGATTTCTCACATGCTATAACGATCATGATTGTGAAAGTATTTCTCACATATAGATGTCACGACCCAAACCGTCGTGATTGGCACCCACACTCACTCTTCAGTGGGAGAACCATTACTACAACCCAAACCAAGCAACTAAACCAAAACTAAAGCATTTAAGTATACGAAATCAGGAGAAATACTAAGGAAAGAAATAGAGTTCCCATAAACTCTAATAAAAGTCTAACAATAATAACATTGTGGAAGTAATAACCTAGAACCTGAAAGTCAATGTACTGAAACATCTAAAGTTCAACAAATCTAAACAAGAAGGGATACAACCCCAAACTAATGAACTAATCAACTAACTAGAAAAGTCTAAGTCCGAAATGTGGACATAGACGGAAAGAGAACTCATGGCAGCCCGGAAGAATTGCTCACCCTTGAATTTGAACGATCACTGATCTTCTAAGCGAGGTATGTCAATAGCCACCGGAAAATGACCTATACTCAATAAAAATAAGAGCAAGTGCAGTATCAGTACACAACCACAGTGTACTGGTAGGATCACGCCGCTATCCCACTAAGTGTAACATAAGCAAGTCAATACAACATTATAAACACATGCATTTAACGAACATATACAATATTATCAACATTTATGAACAACAAAAAACTTCACATTTCTCAAGATACACAATTATGATAAGACATTGGTCCTCTCACGGAACCCAAACCTCACATTTCTAAAGATACACATTTATGACAAGACATTGGTCCTCTCATTGAATCCAAACCCAAACAGTTAGCATACGGGAACGTGGTACTCAATTTAATAACTATGTCGGAACATGGCAATCGATCCCATAGTTATGTCGGAACGTGGCAACCGATCTAAGTTAGTAATGTCGGAACGTGGCAACCGATCTAAGTTAGTAATGTCGGAACGTGGCAACCGATCCATTCAACACACCACAATCACAATCACAAGTATATTCTCAAGATCATACATTTAAGTCATGATTCATGGCATTCATCAATCCTTTATCTCATTTACAACAACTGTGATCAATAATGCAACATTCATATACATACAAGTATCATAATGAAGCAAGAACAAACATACATCACACAATCATAGAATCACAACAATCACCTACCTCGAAATAAACTTGAAAAACTAAGAAAATTGATCCTTCCCTTTCCAGATTTGTTCTGCTTGTTCTTGGTCTACAACAATCAATACAATACAAGAATCAATAAACAATCACTAATTATCTGAATTGTTACCAATTTTTGGAACCCTAGATCATACCCATAATCTCAAGCATTCAAATTAGGGTTGTTTTCACCATAAATTCTAGACCAAAACCCTCCCCCATTGATAATGACCTATTAGGTTACGTTCTACGGATCAAAAAATGGATTCGAGGAGTTAAAACCTTATCGTTAGCCTCAAGAGTGGTGAAAAAGGGTCAAGAACTCGTCTAGGGTCGTCTCCTAGCTCTCAAAGTTGAAAAGTCCAAAATAAAACTTTTTTGGGGTTTATTTACGACTTTAAGTCGCGTTGAACCCGCCACAGCGACCCTCACCCCCTTGTTGCGACCCCGCCCTGGCGGCAAAAATCCCGCTCCATTGACTTGCACAGAACCAGTGTGCTATTTTAATAATTTCAATACCTCCATTTCACAACACACCTTTTACCAACGACGCTCAGAAAATACCCTTCACGCTAAGATCAATTTCGGGAGTTCTACTCGCGCGAATTCAATTCCATAAAGTCATACGGATTCCTTAATGAGTTATCAATCCACCCATGTAATCATAATCATAAATACCTCATCCTATTGTTACCATATATCCCTACACCTTAATGACTCCAATTTCGTCCAAATCTGGACTAGTTTGGGAAATTTCAAGTTGCTACGAAAAAGTTTACTGACCCAAAAATTTTCCCCGTTGGCATTTCTATAACGATGGGAACAGGTCGTTACAATAGATACCAATTTACCCATCACTCGTCCTCTAGTGACAAACTTAGGAAAATAGGCTAAGGAAGGAATGAAGTAGTACCTGAATCAACGAACAATTGGGGATACTTGTCTCGCATGTCCCTCTCGGTATCCCAAGTGGCTTCCTCAACTAGACGATGCTTACATTGATTGTTCACGGATTTAATCTCCTTGGTTCTCAACTTGCGCACATCACGATCAAGAAATGCAATCGGTTCCTCCTTATATTGGAGTTCTTTGTCTAACACAATGGAGTCCCGATTTATGATATAATCCCCATCACCATTATACCTCTTCAACATAGACACATGAAATACCGGATGAACACTCGATCTATGCACTATCGGTCCCAGACATTCGTGAACCTCAAATGGACCAATGTATCGCGGACTTAGCTTACCTTTCTTGCCGAATCTCATCACCCCTTTCATGGGTGATACCTATTTTCACCAGTTTGAAATGCCATGTCTCCTACCTTATGATCTGCATACTTCTTTTGTCTACTCTGGGCTGCTAAAAGCTTAACTTGAATACTCCTTACCTTATCTTGAGCATTATTCACTAAATCAACCCCCCAAAGGTTTCACATCCCCAGCCTCGAACCATCCTATGGGTGATCTACATCCCTTTCCATAGAGTTCCTCAAATGGTGTCATATCTATGCTAGAGTGATAACTATTAATATAGGAGAATTCACACAAAGGTAGGAACTTATCCCAATGCCCTTCAAAATCAATCACACGTGCCCTCAACATGTCTTCTAATACTTGAATAGTCCTCTCTGACTGCCCGTTTGTCTGTGGATGGAAGGTTGTACTAAAAGTGAGTTATGTGCCCAATTCATCATGTAATTTCCTCTAAAAATTGGATGTGAATTGGGTACCATGGTCTGAGATGATAAAGAGGGGAACCCCATGCAACCTCACTATCTCTTTTACATACACTTTAGTCAATTGTTCAACATTATAATCTATTCTAACCGGAATAAAATGGGCTGACTTAGTCAATCTATCAACCATTACCCAAATAGAATCAAACTTCCCCAATGTCTTGGGAAGACCAACCACAAAATCCATGGCTATCCTCTCCCATTTCCATTTCGGGATTGACATTCTTTGAAGCAAACCTGCAGGCCTTTGGTGTTCATATTTCACTTGTTGGCAATTTTTCCCTTCTCGGAATTTCTAGAGTTATAGACTTAGTATTACAATTAAGCACAGCGTAATAGGGGGAAAACCAAGTCATGCCTAAGATTACATCAAAGACAGTCATATCCAAAATCACCAAATTAGCCCATGTCTGAAAACCCATAAACAAAATACGACAAACACGATACACATGGTTAACTATGACTGACTCTCCAACTGAGGTAGAAACATGGATAGAGGCATCAAGTATATCACAAATCATATCAAACTTTGAGGCAAATCGCACGGATACATAAGAATAAGTAGAACCCGGATCAAACAACACATTAGCCATCCAATCACAGACAAGAATAGTACATATGATCACCGCGTCAGACGCCTCTGCCTCATTCTTGCCTGAAAAAGCATACCACTGAGCCCTATCATCTTGACGAGCCACTTCCTTGCCTGGTTGTACGTTACCCCTGCATGCATTACCATTTCTCTACCTCTACGGCCTCACTGATTACCTCATCGCCCACCTTGTGGATGCCCTCGACAATTATTACCATTCCTCGCGGGTACCACTGCTCTAGTCTGCTGCTGCACGGAATCTAACACTCATGGGTGGGGATAATCTCTCCTTATATGCCCAGGTTCTCCACAATTGTAGCAAGCACAATCAAAAGATAGCCTACTGCCAACTGAAAGTGCGACTCCCTGGCCATCCTGAATCAAATTATGAGATGGAGTTCCCGAGTAATTACCTGTAGAGGCGGGCATGGCGAACTGAATTGGCTTGGCTGCAAGCGTTGGCCTCCCTGAATCTCTGGAATAAGAACCTTGACAGTTGTCTGAATTCTTGGCCCTTTTTGCCAATGCCTTAGCCTGACCATCTCGCCTCACCCCCTCCATTTTCTTAACATAGTTTGTTACCTTATTATATCTCCTCCTTGCAGAGGTCATATGAACATTTAATACCTGCAACTCAGAATTTAGTCCCCTAATAAACAAACAGATCCTCTCCTCCTCAGTAGTCACCAACTACGTAGCATATCTAGACAAAGCGTGGAACTTGGCCTCATAAGCAGCCACAAACATACCACCTTGTTCCAAAGCCATAAATTCATCATTCTTACGATCTCTCAAAGTTCTAGGCACATATTTTTCCAAGAACAAAGCCTGAAACTGGGTCCAAGTAAGTGGGGGTAAAGTAGAAGATCTGCATTCCATATAAACTCTCCATCACTGCATAGCCTCACCTTGAAGCTGAAAAGTCACGAACTCAACCACATGTTGATGGACAATTCCCAACATATGAAGCCTCTCGTAACAGTCTAAGATAAATTCATAAGCATCCTCATTCTCAGACCCAAGAAACACAGGAGGCTTTAGTTTCAAGAACTTAGTCAACATTTCATGCTCATTACCAGTCATAACAGAACCCAACAAAGGACAGAAGAAAGCATCATTACCTCCCATTCCACCCGTCTTGGGCATAGTGCTAGCTACAGGGGAATTAGCAGGAGCTTGAGTTGCTTGAACAGAAGGAAGCACTCCAGGACCAACCAAACCTTTCAAGAATGACATGATCTGTCGAGCTAACACTGGGTCTATGGGAGGAACATCGGTAGTCTCAGCCTGCTCCTCTTCCTCTTATCGAACCTCCTCAACACTTTCAACCTCAATATCCTCTTCTATCTTTTCATGATGCACAGGAGAGGCCTCATTCACAGGAGCATTCTCAACAGGAGCTACATTCCCAGCAGGCGCTACTCTTCTACGGCCTCTACCCCTAGCTCTTCCTCTACCCCTGCCTCGACCGTGACCTCTTGCTGCAAATTCCTTAGTTGAAGCATTGACGGTAGCTATGGGCCTGACGCCATTGTTTCTAGTGTTAACCATCTGTGGACAGGAGAGTGAAAGAGGATAGA
The DNA here is from genome assembly GCA_036250505.1 of Solanum acaule. NCBI lineage: Eukaryota > Viridiplantae > Streptophyta > Magnoliopsida > Solanales > Solanaceae > Solanum > Solanum acaule. The sequence goes on along the minus strand of JAJOOR010033045.1, from coordinate 5,863 downwards.
TACCAATTGGATTCAAGTTTTAGCACAAAAGGAGACAAGAGAGAATAGAGAGATTTCCTAAAGTCCTATAGCCTCTCGAAAAAAAGTAAAGGCTTCCACGTACCATTCCGCGAGACTATACTAGAATCATTTTGGTTAATCGAGATGAATGAACCTAGGCTCTGATACCAACTTTGTGACGACCCAAATCATTGTAATTGGCACCCATACAAACTCTCCGGTGGGAGAACCATTACTACAACCCAAAACGAGCAACTAAACCAAAACTTAGGCATTTAAGTATACGAAAGCAGGAGAAATACTAAGGAAAGAACTAGAATTCCCATAAACTCTAACAAAAGTCTAACAATAATAAACTAACATTGCAGAAGTAATAACCTAGAACCTGAAAGTCAATGTACCAAAACATCTAAAGTTCAACAAGTCTAAACAATATGGGATACAACCCCAAATTAATGAACTAATCAACTAACTAGAAAAGTCTAAGTCCAAAATGTGGACATAGATGGAAAGAAGACTCATGGCAGCACGAAAGAATTGGCTCACCCTTGAATTTGAACGATCACTAATCTTCTAAGGGAGGTCTGTCAATAGCCGCCGGAAAATGACCTATACTCAACAAAAATAAGAGCAAGTCCAGTATCAGTACACAACCACAGTGTACTGGTAGGATCACGCCCCTATCCCACTAAGTCTAACATAAGCAAGTCAATACAACATTATAAATACATGCATATATCGAACATATACAATATTATCAACATTTATGAACAACGAAAAATTTCACATTTCTCAAGATACACTATTATGACAAGTCATTGGTCCTCTCATGGAACCCAAACCTCACATTTCTCAAGATACACAATTATAACAAGTCGTTAGTCCTCTCATGGAACCTAAACCCAAACAGTTAGCATACCGAAACGTGGTACCCGATCCAATAATTATGTCAGAACATGGCAATAGATCCCATAGTTATATGGGAATGTGGCAACCGATCCAAGTTAGTTATGCCGGAACGTGGCAACCGATCCATTCAACACACCACAATCACAATCACAAGTATATTCTCAAGATCATACATTTAAGTCATGATTCATGACATTCATCAATCCTTTATCTCATTTACAACAAGTGTGATCAATAATGCAACATTCATATACATACAAGTATCATAATGAAGCAAGAACAAACATACATTACACAATCATAGAATCACAACCATCACCTACCTCGAAACAAGCTTGAAACCCTAAGAAACTTAGTCCTTCCCTTTCCGAATTCGTTCTGCTTCTTCTTGGTCTACGAACAATCAATAAAACACGGGAATCAATAAACAATCACTAATTACCCGAATTGCTACCAATTTTATGAACCCTAGATCATACCCATGATCTCAAGCATTTAAATTAGGGTTGTTTTGACCATAAATTCTAGACCAAAACCCTCCCCCATCGATAATGACCCATTAGGTTACGTTCTACAGATCGAAAAATGAATTCAGGGATTTAAAACCTTACTTTTTGCCTCTAGAATGGTGAAAAATGGTCAAGAACTCGTCTAGGGTCGTCTCCTATCTCTCAAAGTTGAAAAATGCAGAATAAAACATTTTTGGGGTTTATTTACGACTTTAAGTTGCGTTGAACCTGCCACAGCGACCCTCACCTCGCTGCAGCGGCCTCCCCCTTGCGTCAAAAAATCCCGCCCCAGCGGCTTGCACGGAACCAGTAAGCTATTTTAATAATTCCAAGGCCCCCATTTCACAACACATATTTTACCAACGACGCTCAGAAATTACCCTTCACACTAAGATTGATACCAGGAGTTATACTCGCCTGAATTCAATGTCGTAAAGTCATACGGATTCCTTAATGAGTTATCTATCCACCTATGTAATCATAATCATAAATACCTCACCCGATTATTACCAAATTTCGCTACACCTTAATAACTCCGATTTCGTCCAAATTTGGACTAGGATGGGAAATTTCAAGTTGCTATGAAAAAATTTTCCGACCCAAAAAATATCCCCGTTGGCATTTCTATAACGACGGGAAGAGGTCGTTACAATTGATTTACATTGGTGAAAGGTTTTCTCATCCATGATGAATTGTGTTTAAAAAGTTATTCTATGTTTGATCTAAAAGTTGTGGATTTATATAGATCATTGTCTTTCCTATGTTATACTAATATTGACTTTTATCTATTCCATTGGTATTTAGACTTAGAACGAAGTGAACTTTGAGGGGGAGGCTCAAATTCGACAGTCTCTAGTTTCAACCTCCAGCTCCAAACTACGTGCGCTCGTAGGATTGTCTTAAATGACCTAGCTAGTGGATCCATTTTTGCAAATGGTGATATGTACGGATTACACCTTGGCAAGTAGATTCCCCTTATTTTGGTATGAAGGATATAACAGATTTTATGATCTACCTGGGCATGGCCGGCACTCGAGAACCATTAATAGCCCCAAGTGAACCCTTGGCCTAGATTAACTCTTAGCGAAAGACTTACTCATAAACAAAATGAACTCAAAAGCACAACTTTACTCAATGTCTCAAAAAATACACAGAATATTTTTAGAAATAAAGCATTCAACTAGCCAAAGAGGCAACTCAGGTCTCAACATAAATAATTGAAAATGAAAAGACTCATGAACTACCGTCTATCTATCTATGAAGCCTCTAACATTGTGAGGGATGTCGGGACAAGACCCCCGATCATCCTAACAAACTGAAACAACTAAAGATAAATAAGGAGGCTCACCAAACAACTCTGGAACTCAACTGGATCAACGAAGCACTAGTTAATGATCCTAGTTAACTGTATCTGCATCTGTAACACCTTGAAAATCAGACCTTGAAAAGAATTGCAGAAAACTTACATAAAGCAGTGAACCACGACAGGGTTCACGGACCGTGACAAGGACCACGGTCCGTTGACCTGCTAGTGGTAGGGAGTTGGACTTCACCAGGCCTATGAATCAGACAACGAGACCCTTCACGGGTCATGGTCTTGATGACGGGCCGTGGGGGAGTCCGTGAAGACTTGGGCAGTAGCCCCGCTAGACTAGCCCTCAAACCCTTAAGCCTAAGTAAAGACCATGAGGAACTTCACGGTCCGTTGTCCTCCACACGGCCCGTGGTAGGGTCCGTGAAGGCCAGCCAATAAGCCCCCAGACCTCAGCCTCCAGACCTCAGCCCAAGTGAGGACCATGGGGACCTTCACGGTTCGTGGTCCTCCACACGGGCCCCAGCTCCTGGACACAGACCACGGCCATCTTCACGGTCCGTGGAAGTGGTCGTGGTCAGCCCTGTCTGCAACTTAAGTTTAAGGGTCTTTTGGTCTTTTCCTATTTCGTTGGACCCCTAAACTACGTGGTTTTGATTAGTTTTAGCCTTGAAACATAACTAGAACTTAACTAAGTTAGATCTTTCATCAAAAACTTAGAAATTTAGAGCTAAAGAGAAGGAAGAGGCGACCAACCCTAGTTCAAGAACGCAGCAACATTCCATCAGTTCCAGCCCCAAAATTGAAAGATTTCTCTGTGGAATTCGTCACCAGGTATGTGGGATTTCACTAGTGGGTTTCTTTCACCCATTAGGTCCCTAGAATTCAGTCAGATTCTTGATTCCATTATTATAACTAGACCTAGGGTTTCTAGAATTCTAGAAGAATAGCATGAACTAGTTAATTTAATGTTCCAAATCAGATTATCAAGATATTACTCCATTTCTCATATAATATTCAGAACCCTAGTTGTATATATTCGTTAGTTCATGAATTATGCATGCTAGGTCAGATTATTTAGTTATTATAGATATATCCATGCTTCAGTTTACGAATGTCACATTATCAGTCATAATTGATGTGTTCTTAGTTTACATGTCAATTTTGAGCTATCTAGTATATTACAGAATTTCAGTCTTAATGTGTTAATCATTTAATCTATTGGGAGTAGCATAATACCGGTTTGGACTAGGGTCAGGCACCCATATAGTCCCAGAACTACGAGCCACGTAGGCTGTAAGTCCCCTCTGTGGGCATCATTTTAGTGATCACACCAACATGCCTCTATACCTCTGGCAGGGTATATTGGGTCATCTCGATGGGGAGTATACATCGGACTCCATATTTAGCTCATGTGATTTTATTATCGGTTATTAGTAGCTCCCATAGTTCAGTCAGACTCCATTGCATTGACCACATTTCAGTACAGTCAGTATTCAGTCTCAGCATGTTATAAATTGGTCATTGTATTTAGTTAGCTCAGTATTCAGTAGCTATATCATGTTCAGATTATGTTCTTACTTTATTGCTTGTTCAGTTGTATGTTTATTTCAGCTCTACTCTATCCTACATGCTCATAACCTTTCAAGTATTAACGCATACTCTGTGCTACATCTTCTCGTGATGTAGGTCCAGGTTCTCAACATCCAGATCACGCTTAGATCGGTTTTCCATCTCCAGTTCAGCAGTATCAGTGGTGAGTCCTCATTCTTCGAGGACGATAGTCTTGTTATCTTTTCAGTATTTCAGTCTTTTAGTTTCAGTTTTGCTAGACTTAGCTGGGAAATGTCCCAACACTTCTAGTCAGTTAGAGGCTATTTTCAGACATAGTTAGATTCAGCTTAGTATTTGAGTTTGGTATTTCTTTTGTATTAAACTCTCACATTTGATATATTCAGTTTTAGTATATGGGTATTTCCCATTATTTCACACTTTCATTATTATTTAGCTTCACATCAGTTATTATTATTCTTAGTATGCTCACGTCATGCCAGTAGGGTTAGCTTGGGATCACTTATGATCATAGGTCTCATGTTCGCGTCTCGAGGGTAGCTCTGGGAGTGACAAACTTGGTATGAGAGCACTAGATTTAAGAGTCTTAGGATGTCTAAAAAGCCGCACTAAGTAGAGTCCTTTTCATGGGTGTGAAGTGCACCACATCTAATGAGAAAGAGGATGCAAAGTGTTTTAGGAAGAATCTTCATTTTCTTGTTACTCTTATCATGCATAAGGTATGATCTAATTCCATTCTAACTTGATGTTCTACGTTTCAGATCATGCCTCCTCGTAGAACTAACGCCAGGAACGCAAATGTAGCTCCTCCAGTCCCAAATCAAGAAGTTTCGAATGCAGAGTTCAGAAACTCTATTTAGATGCTGGCTCAGAGTGTGGCCAACCAGAATAATTAGCGGGTTCTAGTTCCGGTAAATACTAATGTTCGGTCAGCTGCAGCCAGAGTGTGAGATTTTGTTAGGATGAATCCGCCAGAGTTCTTAGGATCGCAGGTTGGAGATGATCCCATGAACTTCATTGATGAGGTCAAGCAGATATTTGAAGTGATGTAGGTAACTGGGAATTGATACGCTCAAATTACACTTCCCTAAAGAAGCATAAGCGATCGTTATCAAGTAAAAAACCCAACTTGTAGGTTGGGGTCGATCCCACGAGGAAAATGGTTTAGACTTTGCTTTAATCAACAATTATATTCAACTAGTCAAATTACTTCCAGAAATAAGTAATTAAAGGGGGGTTTTTTTTTTGTGAAACAAATCGTAAGAATTCAATAAGTAATAAGTAATCAAAAGTCAATTTTTGGTTGTTATCAAGATGAAAGAAATAACTAGGGTATACGTGTTCCCCACAAGCTCATAACGCAGTAATCCTAATAATAGCAATCCTTTCCTAGTGTACAACATGCAAAGTGAGAAGTTAGGTATCTCTAAATCCTTGGTCTGGCATCTAGAGAATTTCACCCCGCACCTTGGTCCGGCTACGTGTGTATAATTTACTAACCCTTACCTTTACCTCATATTAGACATCATAATCGATGTTTGGCTCAGTTATTACTTCGCAC
>JAJOOR010033044.1:0-24901 GCA_036250505.1 Solanum acaule | reverse complement strand
CCCCCCCCCCCCCCCCCAAAAAAAAAAATCACCCATTTAATATATTCTCTCAATTTACCAAAGAGAAGAACACGTTCATCTTCCCCAAAATATTTCTCTCTCTAAAGAAAGAATAATGATTCAACCTAGGGTTTCAAGATCAAGTTTCCAATTCACCATTGCTTGTGGGCTTTGAGTACTAAGGTATGATAGTCTTCATCTATGGAGCCCACTCCTCCATAGAATTCCTAAATTCCCCAATTTTGAATTTAGAAATTCCCAATGGAAGTTAGAGTTTTCTTCTATGTTATGGGTTTCTTTAAATATTGATTTATTTGATTGTTTTATGAAGTATGAAGCATGAATTGAGATAATCTCATGATTTTAAGATGAGTCCCCATGGACCCATGTATACCTCATGTTTTCTAATATAAGATGATGATTTGGGCTTTTATCCATGATATAAGAAGTTCATGAAGATATGGATGTTCTTTATCAAAGTGACGAAAATGAGGGATTGCTTTGAGATAAGATTCTTTGAGAGTAAAGCTTATATTTTGTTGTTATTGTTGTAAAAGGATTGCTCACATAATACTCAATACATGCATGTGAAAGGATTTCTCACATAAGGATTCTTAAGGGTTGAAAGGTTTTCTCAACTAACTTAGAATAAAATTTAGGAGCTATTCTACAGAAAGCTAGCTTGGATTGGTGATTTGAAGTGCCTTCCATGAAAGATAAGTCAATCAACGAATTATGACTTTTCCGTGGGACTTATGCTTAGAACCGAGAGGATATTGAGATGGAAGCTCTCCCGTAGTTTGAGGTCGGGTTTCTAGTAGAAATATCCTTATCCCTTACCTATCTGCCACCATAGGATCTTGGTCGTAGATAGACATTATCTAGTGGATCCACATAAGCTAGAAATTGAGGTTCTTGCCTTGCCAAGTGAGAACACCCATTCTCCATGTGGAGCAAACACCGTATTCCATGTTATAGCTAACATGGTCTCTATGTCGGTTAAGGCTAATTCTTACACCAAAGAAGAACTGAGGTTACTTAAAGAAGTATTTACCAAGTGTTCAAAAGAGAAGATTTACTTGCATTTAACCATGACTATTATGAAGTTTTCTAACCTTTTTCTTTTGACTTTAACTTTGTATTTGCATGATAACGAAACGGTCCTTTTTAGAATGATTTATATGTCTATGCATTATTGTCATACTTGGTACATATTTGTAATAACACATACTCTTGCCTACATTGTTTTCTCCAATGAAGGGTCCAACGTTACAGATTCTCATCCCTGTCGCTCAGAGTCCCCTTGATCGTACTTAGTAGTGATAAGTCCTTATATTTCAAGGACCAAACCATTTATCTCTTACACTCATTACTTTTAGATATTGTACGTGATGCCAAGGCTACGTCTCGGTCTCTCTTTATGTAATGGATGGCTATTGAGACTATGCAGACTTCTGTTTCGTTATATAAACTCTTTTTGATATGAAATCTATTTTAATTTTCTTGATTTTCTATTGTCTTGTTTATGTAAGCTAAGTGGCTTGCGTAGGGACTCTCGGGGGTCCTATAGGCCATCTTGGGTCATGAAAAACATGGTATTCAGAGTACAAGGTTTAGAAAGGTCCTAGTATGTCTCATAAGTCACGTCAAGTAGTGTCTTGTTCATGAGTGTGAAGCGCTCCACATTTATGAATACGAACCTATCAGATGATCAAGAAACTCCACTTATTTCATTCTCTAAGTCATGCGATAAAGCGTAACTCTATAAGTCCTTTCTCCTAGAGCTTATAATAGGAGAAATGCGAACGAGAACATGGAACAAAAAGCTCCTTCTCAATCTCCTCAGGCTCCGACTGGTCCTTTGGCCGAGCAAGTGACCAATGTAGAATTTAGAGATGCTTTCTAGGTATTGGCTCAAGCTATGACGACTCAAGCCAATAGAGAGGCTGTGCTCCCCATGAACCCGAATATAGTTACTGCGGCATAGAAAGTGAGAGACTTCACTTGGAGGAATCCTCCAGAATTGCATGGTTCTAATGTTGAGAAAGATCCTCAAGAGTTCATTGATGAGGTATATAAGGTGTTGATGATTATGGGAGTGACACCAGTGAAAAAGGTAGAATTGGCCGCTTACCAACTTAATGGTGTTGCTAATATTTGGTTCAACCAATGGAAAGAAAGGAGGGCAGTTTATGGGGGTCCTCTCAATTGGGAAAAGTTTAAGGTTGCTTTTCTTGATAGGTTCTTTCTCCTTGGGATGAGGGAGGAAAAGGTTCTTGAATTTATGAACCTTCTTCAAGGAAACATGAGTGTGAAAGAATATGCTTTGAAGTTCAAAAAATTGTCTAGGTATGCTCCTACTATGATTATCGATACTAGGGCAAGGATGAGTAAGTTTGTTTCGGGTGTGTCCGAGATGGTGGTAAAGGAATGTCATACTTCCATGCTTATCTATGATATGAATATTTATCATCTTATGGTTCATGCTCAATAAATAGAAGAGGAGAAACTTAACAAAAGGTCTAGGGAGGTGAAGAAGACAGGAATTGGTGTGGTGACTTTTCACATTTAAGGTTCGATGGACATGGTCATTCTACGTTTCGACAAAGGTTTTCTGGTAAAGGTTCCTCCAATGCTCCTTCTAGATTCAACAATGATAGGTTGTCTAACCCTAAACCACAATGGGAGGAAATGGTTGTGGATCAACATTGCCTACTTGTGCTAAGTGTGGAAGGAAGCATGAGGGCAAATGCTTAGCCGGTATTAATGGTTTCTTTGGTTGTAGTAAGAGTGGCCATAAGAGGGTTCTTCCTATGTGGTTAACAGTATGTTGAAAGTCTTTCATCTTGATGGTTACGCTTTGCTTGATCCCAGTGCTACCTTGTCTTTTGTGACGCCATATGTGGCTATGAGGTTTGATATTCTTCCGGATGTGTTGTTAGATCAGTTTTCTGTCTCTACTCTTATTGGTGAATCTATTGTGGCTAAGAGAGTTTATAGAAATCATCCCATTTCCTTACCCGATAGAGTTATTCATGTTGATCTTTTATAGCTTCATATGCTAGATTTTGATGTCATTCGTGGTGTGGATTGGTTACATTCTTGTTATGCTTCTGTTGATTGTAGAACTAGTGGTCAAGTTTCAATTTCCAAATGAGCATATCCTAGAGTGGATTGGGGAAATTCTATGTCGAAAGGTCGGTTTGTTTCTTTTCTTAAATATAGAAAGATTATTTCTAAGGGTTCCATTTACAATCTAGTTAGGGTGAGGAATATATATTTAGATACCCATTCTCTTGAGTCGTACCCTGTTGTAAATGAGTTTCCAAAAGTGTTTCCGGATGATATACACATTATTCCTCCCGAAGGGAAATAAACTTTGGTATTGACCTTCTCCCAGATATGCAACCTATCTCTATTCTTCCTTAAGGAATGGCTCAAGCAGAACTTAAGGAATTGAAATAGCAATTGAAGGATTTGTTGGATAAGGGTTTCATCCAACCGAGTATCTCTCTATGGGGTGCTCCAGTTTTGTTTGTTAGAAAGAAATATGGTTCCCCTCGTATGTGTATTGACTATCGTCATTTAACAAGGTGACCATTAAGAATAATTATCATCTCCCAAGGATAGATGATTTGTTTTACCAACTACAAAGATCAAGTTACTTCTCTAAGGTTGACCTCTGGTTAGGTTATCACCAATTGAGGGTAAAGGCAAATGATATACCAAAAATGACATTTCAAATCGATATGACCATTATGAGTTTTTGGAAATGTCTTTTGGCTTGACTAATGCTCCAGCCACTTTTATGGACTTGATGAATAAGGTGTATAAGCAATACCTCGACATGTTTGTGATTGTGTTCATTGATGATATATTGATCTATTCAAGGAGTGAAGATGAGCATACCAATCATTTGAGGATTGTGTTTCAAGTCCTCAAGGACCAACAACTCTTTGCAAAGTTTAGTAAATGTGAATATTTGTTCAATTCCATGGCTTTCCTTGGTCACATTGTTTCCGAAAAAGGTATTGAGGTAGATCCTAAGAAGATGGATGTGGTAAAGAGATGGCCTAGACCTCTGTCCCCTTCGGACATTAGAAATTTCTTGGGTTTAGGTTGTTACTATAGAAGGTTTGTGGAAAGGTTTTCATCGATTGCCTCTCTATTGACAACATTGACTCAACAGAATGCCAAGTTCTTATGGTCAGAATCTTTTGAGATGAGTTTTCAAGAATTTAAAGATAGACTTACTTCTGCTCCAGTGTTGACTTTACCGGAAGGGACCGATGGGTTTGTTGTTTATTATGATGCTTAAAGGATTGGGTTGGGATGTGTAATTATGCCAAATGAGAAAGTCATTTCCCATGCCTCAAGGCAACTTAAGGTGCAAAAAAAAAACTATCCCACCCATGATTTAGAACTAGCGGCAATTGTGTTTGCTTTGAAAATTTGGAGGCATTACTTGTATGGTGTTTATGTCAATATCTTTACTGACCACAAGAGTTTGCAATATGTGTTTAATCAAAAGGATCTAAATCTTATCCAAATAAGGTGGCTTTAATTACTAAAGGACTATGATATGAGTGTTCTCTATCACCCCGGTAAAGCAAATGTGGTGGCAGATGCTCTTAATCGATTATCGATGGGTAGTGTTGCTCATATAGAGGATAATATGAGTTGGTTGGAGATGTTCATAAATTGGCCCGGATGGGTGTTCGATTGGTAGACTCCACCTAGGGTGATGTTATGGTTCAATATTGTTTAGAATCGTCTTTTCTAGTAGATACGAAAGCCAAGCAAGGTCTTGATCCAACTTTAGTTGAATTAAAGGAAGTGGTGCTTAAAAAGTCAATAGAGGATTTCTCATAATGGGGAGACGGAGTGCTTTATTATCAAGGTCATTTGTTTATTTCTAATGTAGATGAATTGAGAGATCAAATTTTATTAGAAGTCCATATTTCTCGATATTCCATTCACCCGGGAGCCACCAAGATGTACTGTGACTTGCGGGAGGTCAATTGGTGGAATGGGATGAAGAAGGATATTGCGGAATTTGTGGCTAATTGTCCTAATTATTGACAAGTAAAAGTTGAGCATCTGAAATGGGAGGTTTGTCCCAAGATATCAATATTCCTACTTGGAAGTGGGAAGGCTTGAATATGGACTTGATTGTTGCCCGGCGACAACATGATTCGATTTGGGTAATAGTAGATCGAATGACAAAATTAGCTTATTTCATTCCCGTCAAAGTTTCTTATTCGATGGAGGACTATAGTAAGTTGTATTTGAGAGAAATGGTTAGGTTACATGGATTTCCCTTGTCCAGTATCTCCGATCGTGGTACAAAATTCACTTCTCAATTTTGGAAATCTTTCCAAAATAGACTTGGTACTTGTGTTAAGCTTAGTACAACCTTTCATCCGCAAATCATGGGCGAGCAGAGTGTATTATTCAAACTTTGGAAGATATGATGAGAGCACGTGTAATTGAATTCAAGGGTAATTGGGATGATAATTTGCCTTTGATTGAATTTGCGTATAACATTAGCTATCATTCTAGTATTGGTATGGCTTCATTTGAGGCTCTATATGGTAGGAGGTATAGATCACCCATAGGCTAGTTTAAAGTGAGTGAAATTGCTTTGATAGGTCCCGAGTTGGTACATGAGGCTATGAAGAAATTTGGGATTATTAGAGAGAGGTTAAAAATGACTCAAAACCAAAAAAAGTCCTATGCCGATGTTAGAAGGAGAGATCTCGAGTTTGATGTCAATGATTGGGTCTACTTGAAAATTTCACCCATGAAGGGTATAATGAGATTTGAAAAGAAAGAGTGGCCTAGCCCCCGTTATGTAGGCCCACATTAGATTTTGAGGCGTGTTAGTAAGTTTTCTTATGTGATAGAATCGCCTAATGACTTGGAATCGATGCATCCAATTTTCCATCTCTCCTTATTGAAGATATGCGTTGGTGATCCGGCATCTCTAGTGCCATTAGAGTCTTGGCAGAAAGGATAGACTTTCTTATGAAGAAGTTCTGGTTGAGATCTTAGACCGTTAAGTTCAAAAATTGAAAAATATGGAAATTGCTTCGATGAAAGTTCATTGGAGGAATCAGCTAGTTGAGGGTGCTACTTGGGAGGCCGAGGCCAATATGATATCCTGTTATCCTCATCTCTTTCCCTCCGTCATTACTCTAGCTAGAGGTATTTAGTTCCTCATGGTTTACTCCTTTGGTGTAATGTGTCTTAGGTATTTCCATGATTTCCTTATTAATGAATGTTCATGAAAAAAAAGCTTAATTTTTGAGAAAAACGAGTGAGTTGATTGATTTCCTCATGTTTTTATGCATTTGAGTATGAGCTGCATATAGACTTCATTATTGGATGTTTTCAACATGCTTTAGCTTTGAGTTGATGTTTCCTCCTCGGATACGTGCATTTATGTGATTTCATGCATGTTGGGCTATTAGGATTAAGTTCCTATCTTTCTTATGATGTTTTGAATATCATTCAAGGACATATGTTCCCAAGAGGGAGATATTGTAACACCTGGAATAGAGAAGGCTAATAAAGGGGAAAAGCAGGCAACTCACCAGCCCAAAGATGGGCCATGGGACGGGCCATGAAGGGGACTACAACCCTTTATGGGGCTCATCAAAGCCTGCCAGAGCTGCTAGGGCCAGCGTCCCTCCCACCGAGGCCTAGATGGCTTGTGGTGAGGTTGACGAGTAGTGGTAGGGGTTATCAATTAACCCACTAGGAAGGGGTTCCTTCCTTGCCACTAGTCAAGGACCACGGTAGCCATAATGGCCCATAGTACCTTTGATGAGCCGTCAAGGCTGCCGTGGTAGTGACATAATAAAGACCCTCAATCAAGGGCCCCTTCACGACTCAGTTCAGGGGCCGTGGAACTGTTGATGGGCCGTGGAGGCCATCGTCAAGTAGGGTTGTCACTGTTCTTAGTCAGGGTCTTTGGGTCTTTTCCAAATATGTCGTTTTACCCTTAACCAAATATCCTATCAAATGTTTTTTACCACCCAAAATCACCGATTCAATTTCTTCTCTCAATTTACCAAAAAGAAGTTCAAGTTCATCTTCCCCAAAATATTTCTCTCTCTCTCTCTCTCTCAGTAAACCTAGGGTTTCAAGATCAAGTCTCCAATTCACCATTGCTTGTGGGCTTTGAGTACTAAGGTATGATAGACTTCATCTATGGAGACATTTCCTCCATGGAGTTCCTAAATTCCCTAATTTTGAAGTTAGAAATTCCCAATGGAAATTAGGGTTTTCTTCTATGTTATGGGTTCCTTTCAATATTGATTTATTTGATTGTTTTATGAAGTATGAAGCATGAATTCAGATAATCCCATGATTTTTGTATGAATCCCCATGAACCTATACATACCCCATGTTTTTTAAGCTTAGATGATTATGTGGGCATTTAGCCATGAAAGAGGAAGTTTATGAAGATATGAATATTCTTTATCAAAGTGATGAAAACGATCTAAGATGCTTTGAGAGTAAAGCTTATATGTTGTTGTTATTGTTGTGAAAGAATTGCTCAAATAATACTTAATACATGCACGTGAAATGATTTTCTTACATAAGGATTCTTAAAGGTTGAACGGTTTTCTCAACTAACTTAGAATCAGGTTTATGAGCTCTTATAAAGAAACTTAGCTTGGATTGGCAATTTGAAGTGCCTTCCATGAAAGATAAGTCAATTAAAGAATTATGAGTATTCTGTGGGATTTATTCTTAGCAACTAGAGGATATTGAGATGGATGCTCTCTTGTATCTTGAAACTGGGTTTCTAGTAGCAATCTACTTATCCCTTACCTATGTGCCACAATAGGATCATAGTATTAGATAGACATGATTGTCTTAGATAAACATACTTATCCCTTTCCTATGTGCCACCATACATAGGATCATGGTCTTAGATAGACATGATTTTCTTAGATAAACATTAGCTAGTGGATCCACATAAGCTAGAAGTTGAGGTTCTTACCTTGGCAAGTGAGAACACCCCTTTTTCAGTGTGGGGCAGATACCGAATTCCATGTTATAGCTCACATGGTATCTATGTCGGTTAAGGCTAATTCCCACACCAAAGACAAACTAAGGTTACTTAAAGAAGTATTTCCAAGTGTTCAAAAGAGAAGTTTTACTTGCATTTGACCATGAATATTATGATGCTTTCTAACCTTTTTCTTATGACTTTAATTTGGTCTTTGCATGAGCATGAAAAGGTCCTTTTTAGAATGATTTATATCTCTATGCATTGCTATTATACTTGGTACATATTTGTACTAACACATATTCTTGTCTACATAGTTTTCTCCAATGTAGGGTCCGACATTACAGATTCTCATCCCTGTGGCTACGAGTCACCTTGATCATACTTATTAGTAGTGACTTCTCATGTTTTGAGGACCGAACCTTTTATCGCTTTTAGTCTTTACTTTCAGATATTGTACGTGATGTCGGGTTTACGTCCCGATCACTCTTGATGTAATAGATGGCTATTGAGACTATGTAGACTTTTGCTTCATTTTGTAAACACTTTATGCTAGGAATTTTTTTTTTAAATCTATTTATTTTCTATTATCTTGTTTATGCATGCTAAATGCCTTGTGTAGGGCCTCTCGGGGTCCTATACGCCATGTTACTCCTAGGGTGAACCTTGGGTCGTGATAGTTTGACGAACCATCAGACCTTTGACGAGCCATCAATCGTAGTGCCATACATGTAGGGTTACAACTACTCTCAGAAGAGCACACGACAGCCAAAGTGACTAACCGATAGACAAAGCGTCGGAGGAGCTTTGAAATTACAACTTTCTTATTTTATTTTTTTAATTTCAAAATTCGTGTAACTATAAATAGTATTTTTAGGGTGTATTGTACTATCATATTTTTAGCAAAGAAGAAGAAAACAATCCTAACTCCTCTCTAAAGGGTCCCCTATCATCAAAGAAAAGATCTACAATATTTCAACATGGTTTCACCCTCGGAATCATGTTAATAGAGATTGTGTTACTTCTTTCCTCCTCGTTGATTGTGATTTGGAGGATTCTTTATAGTGAAGGAGTCTTACTTTTTAGGTGGTATTGCTGTTGTTTGGAGCTAATAATTTTTACCCTTCATTTAATTGAGTGAGACCAAGTTATAACTATTCTATATAAGCAAGAACACGAATAGACGGCTGGAAAATCGTATTTGGATAGTTATGTGATATTGGGCTGTTTTTTAAGTATTTTCTGATATTGTTGTTGCTGGAATTTTTAGAAATTATTTGTTTGTGTGTGGTTGTTGTTGATATGAGTCTATAAGAGAAGAAGAAGAATATATGGGTAAATAGTAAGATAAATAAGTGTAATGTTGGTGCTATTATTGCATTGAAATTTGAAATGGTTTCTTCTTGATTCAACGTCTTGTGTTTGAGGGGACTATTTGTTATTGAGGAGATTCTAAAATTCTACAAGCTCCATCAATTATAAGTTAAGGTTCGTCCCTTTTATTCTCTTATTGCTTATGAAGAGAAAGACATGATTTCAAACGCAATTATTAGACGAACTCCTAAGATAGTGATCGGAAGCTGTAAGTTCGAGTTATTATGGTTATATTGAATAATTATAGGATTGTATTACATATTTTTTTTGTGGCTTTAATGATTTGAAGACTCATGGTTGGGATTTGGTTGTGGTTATTTTGGGGTTAGAAAGGAGTGGTGTGGCGATATGCCGAGTTTTTATTGTTGTGCATGGATAATCTAGTTGGTTGTTGTTGAATATTGTATAGTCCTCCACTTTTAAATAGCTGCTGCAAAAATGTACGTTATGTCATTAATTTGGGGTTGTAATTTGTAGAACAAAATGTAATAAAGCATACATTTAAAAAGGGGTCTGGCGAGCTAATTACTCTGCTAGTAAGCTCTAAATTGCTAATTTGACCCTAATATGTTAATATTCTGCCTTTAATGGTTGTGTGACATGCTTTTCTGTAGATTACATATTGTACGGAAGAGGTACAATCCATATTAATACACAAAGACCCAAAATGGAGGTAGGTTAAGGCCAAGTGATGTACTGTACTTCCTTTGAGTGCGAATTTTGGAATCCTAAATCATCAAATGTTGTTTTACTATTCTATTGCTAGAAAGACCTCTTGTGAAAAGCATTGAGATTTCAGTTGGCGTATTTTTGTGACTCCATTCTGTTGTTATTCCACTCGTTTGGTTGTATAGGGTATTCAACGTTTTTATGTCATTTTGTTGATTCTCTTGACTATAGGTCCATTTGTACAAATTCTTATTCTTCTTTAGGTGTTGTAACTTAAAAGATTAGGGATGAACAATATGAATTTGAAATCAGTCCTCCTCCCCGCTAATTTATATTTTTGAAAAACATTAAAATAATACGTTGATCTCCAAAACTCTTAAATGTAACTCGTATGTAACTACTAAAGGACACGTTTTTTGAATTACTTACTTTTCAAAGTATTAAGGAAACATATATAAAAACTAAGTGAAGAACTTTAAGCTCTTTACGAATATCCTCATGTTTAAGTTTCCTTTCTAAATCCATAATAAGTGTTGCAGTTTGATCTGCAAGTATATGAGGTTCTTCGAGACATTTACATATGATATGAAAGTGATTACGAGATTATGAGAACAAGAGTACCAATGGGCCATGATTGGCAACATGATTATGGTAACACAAATGCATTACGAATCCATGACATGACTTGCTATGCATTCTACTCCCGAGCTATAATCGGAAGGTATGTGGCCTATTGCCTATATGTATACGTATGACACACATATGGCCACAAATTGGTGAATATGATGTCGGTTCCCTACCGAAAGGCACCACCATTGCTAGCACTTGGTTGGGTATGACATACATTTCATCTATATATATGTATTCCCGACATACGATTATGCGAGCATAACATGCATATTAAATTTATGTAAGGTTGGATGTCAGCCATGAAGGCTATCATTAATTTATGTAAGGTTGGATCTCAACCATGGAGGCTATCAGAGTTTCTGGTTCATGTGGTATCTCTATCACCCTTTTTACAACAACTATTTATGATTCTACTTTCTGCCTTACATACTAGTCACTTTTATTTGTACTGACGTCCCATTGCCTGGGAACGCTACATTTTTTTCGTGCGTACTGGTCTAGGTAGGGATTCTTATTGAACCCTCCGCTAGGATTCGGGGTTCATCTTTGAGTTGTAAGATCCACCTCTTCCTGGAGCTTTCATAAGATGTTTACTTTTGTTGTAAAGTTTCAGTATAATCGTGGCCTTGTCCCGACTAGTGCTTAAGACACTCTTAGAGGCTATCGTGGACACAATATTTTAGGTTTCTTTTTTGCAGCTTCTAGTCTCCAGCCACATAGGCTTGGCATGTATATATATGTATGTACGTATGTATATCTTCAGTTGCAGCCTCGTCGACTAGCTAGTACTTTATTATTTTTGGCTTGTTTACCATCGTCTATATGACTTGTTGTTATTCAGGTTATTACCTTAATGGTCTAGTCGTAGTAATTTAGATGTTATGCTGCCCAACCTTCTAGACCCACAGTTGAGTCAGTTGGTATGTTTTAGTGGCTTAATTGATCGCATAAGGTATCGAGTGCTAGTCATGCCTCCCCTAGTTTGAGGCGTGACAACAACCCTCTATCTCTGAGGGTTTGGAGAACTACTCTAAGATGACTAGCATGATCCTCCTCATTCCTCTAATAAATCAGAATGTCATCAATAAATACGATAACAAACATAACTAGATATGACTTAAACAATCTATTCATAAGGTCCATGAACGTTGTAGGAGCATTAGTTAAGCCAAAAGACTTAACCAGAAACTCATAGTGACCATAACGAGTCCTGAATGATGTCTTCGGGATGTCACTTTCTGTTACTCTCAACTGGTGATAGCCAGATCTAAGATAAATCTTATAAAATCAAGTGCCACCCTGAAGTTGATCAAATAGATCATCAACTCTCAGAAGGGAATACTTATTCTTTATAGTAACCTTGTTCAATTGGCGGTAATCAATACACATCCTAAGAGAACCATCTTTCTTCCTCACGAATAAGACCGGAGTTCCCCAAGGTAAGACACTAGGTCTAATCAAACCCTTATCAAGAAGAACTTTCAACTGCTCTTGTAACTCAGCTAGAGCCATTCTATATGGCGGAATGGAGATAGGTCGAGCATCAGGAAGTACCGAAGTTTATTTTTCTCTCAAGAGGGACTCCAGGAAGATCATCTGGAAAGACCTTTGGAAACTCACTCATAACTGGAACTAACTCAATATGTGGTGTCTTAATACTAGAGTCATTAACTTAGACTATGTGATAGATACATCCCTTGGAAACTAACTATATGGCCTTAAGGTACGAAATAAAACGACCCTTAGGCACCGATGAACTACTCCTCCACTGTATAACTAGCTCATGAGGAAAGTGGAACTTAACTACTCGAGTTCTACAATCAACTGAAGAATAACTGGCATGAAGCCAATTCATACCTAGAATAACATCAAAGTCCACCATGTCTAACTCGACTAAGTCAACCTTGGGGTCTTTGTGATTGATAGAAATGGTACAATCACAATAAACTCTCTCAGCTAGAATGGTCTCTCCAACAGGTCTGGAAAAACTAAAGGGATCAAGAAGTTTCTCGGGAAGAATATTAAAACTCATAGCAATATGCGGAGTCACAAAAGGTAGACTCGCACCTTGAACAAACAATGCGTATACATCAAAAGTAAAGATTTTGATCATATCAGTGATATCATCTGGTGAATTCTCTTGCTCTTGGTGACTGGTAATAGCATACATACGGTTTTCTCCTCCGCGTATTTGCGAAGTAGCTCCTCTAGGTGCAACTATGTCTGGCAAAGCCGCTGAAGAATATTGGGCTATATTGCCTCCATTACCACTACCTTGCATGTTCTTATGGAACTCTCTCATGAAGTGAAATGTCTGACCACATTTGAAGCAACCCGTGGAGCGATTATAACACGCTCTTGGGTGGTCCTACCACACTTAACACAAGTAGGGGTCCAGTTGGCCCATTATGCCACACTACCTTGAGATTGAGTAGGTCTAGCTCTAAAGTTCTGCGAATTCTAATTCCTGAACTCACCTCTGTTATTTGGTTCACGTTCACTACCAGATGATGGAGCAGGTCTAGTTGGCTATTGTTAGAAAGATGACCGATTCGCATTACTGGCCTTTTGCTGCCCAGACTCATTACATGTTGTCTTAACCTTCTTGCTGCGGAACTCTTCCCTATCTTTCAACTTTTCCTCCTCAACCTGCTGCACATGGATCATAAGCCTTGTTATGTCAATGTCCCCTTTCAACATATCAGCCTTACCCTCTTTGCTT
The DNA here is from genome assembly GCA_036250505.1 of Solanum acaule. Taxonomy (NCBI): domain Eukaryota; kingdom Viridiplantae; phylum Streptophyta; class Magnoliopsida; order Solanales; family Solanaceae; genus Solanum; species Solanum acaule. The sequence continues at coordinate 11,483 of JAJOOR010033044.1, read as the reverse complement.
GACAGACGAGACAATCTAGACACAAACAATCTCATCATGATCCTCATATGAGCAATCATCTCCAGAGCATAGCAAGATAGTTGAATGAATTTGAGGTTGTACTCATGCACACTCATGGATACATCTTCACTAAGTGGATCCACTAATCTATGCTTAAAAACAATAAGGAATCATCTAAAAAGTATGACCATTTACCATGTTGGCTGACATGGTTTATGAGGACTTTGAGTTGTGTGAACTCGTCTCCAAATTGGTGCTCAATACTACTCTCAATAATATAATTCATGATCATGTGTTTAAAAACATTTCCTCATCCTCAAACTTTGAGATTATTACTCAAAAGGTTCTGTTAAAAGAGATAGTGCTCAAAAACTCCTCGTGAACTCATTTGGAAATCGAAGTTTCCTCTCATTTTAAATGAAAAAAATTACTCTTGGGAATACTTAGTTCTCTTCTATTCATTTAGAAAACATGAACTAAACTCTCCTCATCGTCATGCTTAAGTACTCAAGTCTTAAAACAAGTTTCAAAAGTTTGTAAAAGACTTCTGAAACAACTCAAAGGACTCCCTCGAACTTTACTCTTAACTCTATCTTGAATTTGAAATGTGAATTTAAGAGATATAATTCATGATATATAGGATCTCTCGATGATTAATGAAGGTTTAAATAGTTAGGATTAATAAGAGAATGAAAGCTTGACTCAAAGGAACAAGTATGAAATGAGAATGATGGAGAAAAGTGGCCTGAAGCTTTTGGCGCAGGGGTGGCGCGTCACGCCAGGCCTTCCATTACTGGGGGTCATTTCTAGCGCACTGCTGGCACATTGGGGGAGCGGTGTCCCGACCCTTTTCCAGATAGTTTTGACGAATTTTTCTTCTCGATTTTTTACCCTAATTTCCCTAGAATCGATTAATTTCTTCCAAACTCTCTTAGATTCGTACACCCAATATAAGTAAATAAAAATCTACTCAAATATACTCAAGAACAACCCTTAAACTCAAAACCCTCGCCTCAAGAACTCATTAATAACGAATGAAGAACAAAACTTCAAGAAAACTCATCAAGAACCTCAATACACGAATTTCATGGACGAATTTGATAAAGAAACTGATGATTGGCGTGAGGGTGAACTAACCCATCACTATGATAACTTACATACATCGAAAGAATCAAATTCTTGGTGAAAATCCTCAAAGATTGCAAGAAATCTTGAACGCTTGAAGCTTTTCTCCTTTTCCTCCTCTTGAACTTTTCCCTAACCTTCCAAACGTTTTTAGACTTTAGCGTAAACTGATTTTAATCAGCTTTGACCCTTAATTTGGGTGAAATAACTCGTGGACTTAGTGGGGTAAGGAAAAGACCAAAATACCCCTCCTTAATTCAGATGAATTTTCATAAATGGACAAGCTAAACTCAAACATGCATATCTCCCTCATCCCAACTTGGAATTTAGAAAACTCGGCGATGTTGGAAAGAGGACTCAAAGACCTTTCATTTGATATCTCATGGGCTACCTAAATCATCTTGTGCTAAAAGTTATGGTTTTGAAGTTGACCCAAAACTCACAATTGAAAACTAACTTGCACAAATCTCAAATTAGCTCTTTCCAATTAAGTTCTTTCTAAAATTAGCTCTTTCTAAGACTGAGGTGTTATAGACACACCCTCTAAAAAAGAGAGATGAATTCGGTCTTTGAACTAATTGTGGCAAAACAAAAGGAAAAACCATCGGATAATCCAATGATCTCCACTATGTAGGAACTACGAGATTAATCCAAGGATGCTTTTGACATCCAGGGTTAGACCAATGAACATGCATCGACAATTGACTCATTTTAAAATCAGTGTTTTTAAGACTAAAGAGACCAGTTGAAAGGAAAAAAGTTGGCTCATTGTTCGTGGAGAATTCAAGAATCCTTAGTTAGAATGTGTTTACAGCAAAAAACATGGTGAATTTTAACATGGTAGTAAAAATTAGTGTCTATAATCATTTTATTGAGGAGAAAATTGGAATTTTAAAGTTAAAAGTTATCTCCAAGTATAGAAATGTGACCTTCTTTTGAGGATAGACCAAAAAATATATATCACACCCTTGTTTTATTTTATATGACTCGGTTTTTTTGTAGTCTGTTCAAAAAAGAATGACACATTTCTCTATTTAGTAACAATTTAACTTTATCATGTTGAATTCATCCTTACTTAAATGATTTATAGTCATACAAATATCTATGACTTGTTTTAGACTACAATTTTCAAAAGTCTTCCTTTCATAAACTCTATACCAAGTCAAATCACATCACATAATTAAGACATAAATTTGGATATAAAAAATATTATTATACAGTTCTAGTATTTAACTTTATTTGTTGAATACCAGGGTGAAGCAAAGAGTACTTGTCTTGTCTAAATCGACCTATTATCCCCAAACAAGCATAAAATTAGAATATCGTAGACCATAGTAGTGATAGTTGACATAAATACTTCGGAAAAAAACTACCTAAAAGTTATGATAATTAAAACTTTAAAATATTTAAAATATATCTGATAAAATTACAAAAAATATCAAATATAGATGGCAACCTACAGATTGTGACATCCCCAGGTAACATAAATGAGTTATTTCTTTTCATATAAAATTTCATGTTTATAGAGTCGAAGCTAGAATTTTGAGTTGATGGTCTTTTTTCTAAGTAAAAGTAGCTCACTGGATTCTTGGTAAATTATGCTTATCTTAATTTAAGTAGGAGTTGTTCATGTTTAATTGTGAAAATAGAAAGACAAAAAGTATTTTTTTGTTTCAAAGTGAAAAATAATATTTGAATATTTGAGTTGTGTTTGACCAAAAACATAAAGGGAGCTAGAGTTATTTTTTAATTTTCATGAGTAACTTGGTGTGAATTTTTTTTTTTGAATTTCAAATTCATGAAAAATGTAAAAACAGAAATTTTCGGATTATGACACATAAATATAATTTTAGTAGTAATTGTCCTGCAAATTATAAATATTTTAATTATGAAACATAAATAAAATAAATATTTAATAAAGAAAAAATTATATATTAAGACATAAATAAGAATAAAATAATCAAAATTCCTTTTTAATTAATATTATCTTAAGAAACATGTAAATAAAAAACACGATAAGTATTTTGAGAGGAAAAGAGCCTGGAAAAGGGAAGTATTACCCAACTGTTAATCTACAAATTTCCAGCTAATATTTTATTCATGATTTTTGAAAAGATTATGCTTTGTCACATAAACACAAGTTGATACCCGCTCCCTTATAATTTTCTAAGGTTACTTATAAAGAAAAAAATTGCTATATTTTCTAGGAGTTTTTTTTAAGTTGATTAAGAATATATGTCACTAGAAAATATAGAATTTTTATTTTTTGTTTTGTATAATATTGGACTAAGATGGGCTTAAGCATCATGGTCAATAATGATTCGTATAGCTGAAATAATAGTTGTTATTTATACAGAAAAAGAAGAATTTATTTGTGCTTGTTCATCTGTACCCGTAACAAAAAATTACACCGTGTATACATGATTAATGTTATTTTTATGTATATTTAGTAGACATTGAATTCCCACTTGGCTTCTTTGTGTGTTTATTTGTTAAAATTCTGATTTTTCCACTATAATCAAATACTTGTTAAAATGATTTTTTTTATGGATTATGGCATATATAGGTTCAATGGTGAAGATTTCTTGAAAAACTTTAAAGGCAAAAACATCATGTTTGTGGGGGATTCCTTGAGCAATAACCAGTGGCAATCACTTGCATGCATGCTTCATACTGCAGTTCCAAATTCTAGTTACACATTTGACAGGACAAGAAACCGTTCCGTTCTCTCATTCCCAGTAGGTCCACTTAATCATTGCCTCTCTATCATCTTCTGTTTGGTAGACTTGAATGCCATGTAATGATTTCGCTATTATGTGATGTCTGATTTACGCATCTATATGTTATTTTTAACATTGCTTTGTTATGACTTATTTGAGCCAAGAGTCTTTGGAAAACAACCTCTCTGCCCCACGAAGTCTGGGTAAGGTCTGCGTACACCATACCCTTCCCAGACTCCACCTAGTGGGATTACACTGGATATATTGTTGTTGTTGGTAAAATTGCTCCAACGTTGGGGCCAATTGAGGTTGTCCCCTTCCCATCACTATCCTTTCTTTAAGACAAATCTTGAGCCATCAAAGCCTTTTTGACTTGATTGAACCTAGCGTGCTTATGTAACTAACGCTATTAAAGGCTGTGATTGACACTTTAAAAGGCGAAACTCTCTGTCGTAGTTTGGCGACCTATGTTCAATAGGGGTCCTTAGTCTTTTGATTAGAGCAAGAGTCGTGATGTTGACAGGTAAAAGCAAATAGTAGTATGAGTGGATATGATTTGCGCCTAATTTCAACAATGCTATCATGTTTACAGATCGATAACAAATTAGTAAATAATCTTAGATCTTGCAAATAGGCTGATTGCTGGAATTCCTCCACGGGTTAGACTGATTATTACTTGTCGTATTCTAACATGTCATTCATCTGCAACTCAGTATAACTCGCGAACCTGTCTGTATTATGAATGTCTAACAAGATCTCTTACTCTTTTGATATAACTGAGAAATATATCTTGAAATTGATTCAAATATTTGATAGATCCTTCGATTTAGCAAATTTTCATATAAAATTGTTGTGGTTAGTGCCAAGAGGTTAAACTGCAATCGTTCTTCGAATAGTTGGCCTATGATTAATTTTCTATCTGACAGAAAGAGGCATCGACTGCTAAATACTTTAAGAAGATTTAGTAATACCCTGCCTCTAGCATGACACATATTATTGTCTATGTTGCTCGGAACCTCCAAAAACGTCACCAGGTACCTATCGAATCCTCTGAAAGTATTGCATTGGAGGATCGAAAATGGACGCGCCAACCTTTTTGGAAGATTTGAGCAACATAGATTGTTATGAGATTTAATCAACACTAAAATCCCAGCAGACACACAAAAAAAGAAGAAGTAGTAGGCGGGTTTTCCTCATTTGTCCTAACCTTGGTGGACAGAGTTACTTGGTACCTATTGTTGGTGTTAGGTGTCAGGTATCCCGTGGAATTAGTCAAGGTAGCTAGCCCGGACACTAAGGTTATTAAAAGAATAGAATCTCCTAGCTCTGAAACTGCTTTTAACTTTCTGATATATATTCTGCCATTCTTTCTCATGCTCTTTTTTGGCTTAAGGAGTTTGAGTTCAGAGTCACATTCTTGAAAGATGGATTTCTCGTTGACCTAGTGGCGAGGAAGCAGGACGAGTTCTCAAGATCGACTCTCTCAGCAGAACTGAGTAGTGGAAAGGAGTTGATGTCTTAATCTTTAACAGCTACCATTGGTGGATACATACTGGACGCCTACAAACGTACACTTCTTCTTCACTTACATAATAGAAACCAAACTCCGTTATTTCGTATTACAAGAAAATTACATTGTCCTGTTTTTTTTCCGCATGTGGGACTATTTTCAAGTTGGTGACAAACTATACAAGGAGATCAACCATATGGATGCATATAAGATTGCTTTAACTACTTGGGCTAATTGGGTTGATTCCAACATTGATCCTGTTGAGAGTAAAGTGTTCTTCCAAGGAATTTTTGTTGTTCATTATTAGTAAGTTATCAGACAACTTCTATTTTTCTTCTGTAAACATTTAGGGGTCATTAGCATTCTAATCTCAACGTAAACCTTAGAGAAATAGTAAAGTTGTCTCCATCTGACCGTGATATCACGCACTATTGCTTCTATCATGGTAGGTGGCCTACACATACTACATCCCCTTGGGGTGTGATCCTTGTAAGGACCTTCTGTGAACGCGGGATGATGCTTCGTGCACAGGACTGCTATTTTTAACCCAAACATACTACTCCCTCCGTCCCAATTTATGTGATGTAGTTGACTGGGCATCGAGTTTAAGAAATATGGGAAGATTTTGCAATGTTCCATAAGTACGCTTAAAATGAGTACTCCTTTATATAGTTTTTGTCAAATAAGTGGGAATAAAATGGTGAGAGTGTCATTAAATATTCATCAAATAAGGAAATATGTCATTCTTTTTTTAACAGACTAAATTGGAAGGTGTGTCATATAAATTGGGACAAAGTGAGTAGTACGTGAACCAAATGACACTACGTCTCGACGTATTGTAAATCAATCAGATTTTCTTCCAAGTTTGTATACGATTTGTGTTGTAGAATTTTAGACCATTTTTGTCAACTTGGTTCTGTTTCCTCTTTTTAATGGCAAGGATTGGGATGAACCAATGGTGAAGGACTGCAGTGGACAAACAAATCCAATAGAGGGATCAACTTATCCAGGTGAAAGATATGCAGGAGAAGCAGTGGTGAAGAGTGTCCTAAGTAACATGACAATGCCTGTCAATTTACTTGATATTACACTGCTTACACAACTACGAAAAAACGGACACCCCCCGAGAATTGTCAGTGGCACGTCGATGGACTGCAACCACTGGTGTGTAGCTGGTGTTCCAGATTCTTGGAATGAACTATTGTACATAATCTTGCTCCAGAAATGAGTTCTGAAGCTAGTGTATTGAATCTTGAATCTCAATCTCATGTATAAATGAAAGTTGATGGCTAGGTGGCTTTTATCTTGTTGTTGTTACTGCTTCTTTTACTTCTCCTTAATCTCAAAAGACAGGGGTAAGGTCTGCGTACACACTACTTTCTCTAGATTTCCCCACCAAGTGGAATTATACTGAATATGTTATTGTTGTTGTTTAATGGCTAGGTGGCTTCTCCGTATAAGAAAAGTGTCTAATAAGTATACTATTTGATTAGTGTAAACGTTCAATATGAACAAATCCAAGTTGTAGTGTTAAAGTAATAGGAACACACAAGTTTAAGGGGCCGCTTATGTATTTAACCTATCATTTTGAGCGGTGCGTAATGGGTGTGGCTAATGATCTGGTGACGGAGACATCCTTATACAAGAAAGTAAATGTAACAAGAATATAAATAGCATATACACAATATGTGAGTCATACAAAAAGTGTGCGTACAATTCAAGGATACATAAATCAATGTATATCTGATATAAAATGTAAAATATATATATGTACTCTATAATTACTTAGAAATGCTCTATCATAAAGTGTAACAATAGAATATATCCAGTTACATTAGATAACTAGTGTACTTGTATGCGCTTCGCGCGGGTATAAGAAAATATTAAATAATTTTTTAAAATAATTAATTTCACTATTATATAAATATTTTAATAAAAGAGATAAATACAAATGAAGTTACGATTCTGATATTATCTATTCAGAAAAATTGCTAAAAAAGTCCCATGCTGCATTTTCAATTTAAAATTGCTAATAAAAAAGATAAAAACATAAAAGTTGATATGAAATTCTAATTATCATAGTTTCATACAAAATTCCATGATTTTTATAGCAATATTATTGGTTCAAAAGTTAGAGAGATTTTATTTTCGATAATCGATGCTCGTAGTGGAACTCATTTTATACATATTTGTGTCACATAAGATCCATTGATATTAAAAATTGATATGTAATCATTTAAAATTTATTAAATATAAATTTATAAAATAATTCAGATTATCTTAAATTCATGAATATATTAGTGCAAATAAATATTATGGATTCATATAATTGAGTTAATTATTTAAATCCAATAAAAATATGGATTTAATTAAAGCCCGCTCCATAAAGCCCATCTGCCATGTTATTTAAATCTAATTGGCCGAAGGGAATCCTATTCCAATCACAATTCCTCTATTTTAAAACTATAGATATGGGTTCTCATAATTTAGAAAAGGGATTGGAAAATTCTAAACAAGAAGCAAAAGAAAGCCCGCGGTACATACGTCATAAAATTCTCTATAAGCTACAAGTTTAAGAATTCAAGCATTTAAGTTCAAGAACGATCAAGATCAAGACCATCAGATTCAATAACAAGCTTGAAGCCCTTGAATTAAAGTAAAAGTGAAGATGAAGATAAAGTACAAGTTCAAGTTCATCAAAGATTCAAGAACAAGCTTTAAAGCCCTTGAATCCAAGATCAAGCTCAAGAGCCCTTCAATTATATCTGAAAATGCGAATTCAGAGGAATCATAGAGATTGTAACACTCACACTTTGATATAATAAATACGATTATTGCGATACTTTTCCGTTCTTGATTATTATTTTCTCGACGCGAATTTTATTGTCTACAAATTCTGCACGCCTAGTGGGACAATCTCTACCTCTCATCTCAACTTTTCAAGCATCAAAGAATATCAAAATGACTTGCACTATAGAAGATTGACTAGCAAGCTTGACTAAAGCAATTGAAAGCTTCACGAAGTTTTCTCACTAACAAGATGCTAAACTTTCCAAGCTAACAAATAAGATGGATAATATGATCGAAAGAAGATCGAGTCAAGCACCTCTGAAGCATTCTAAAATTCAAGACGAAGGAGAGTCTTTCATAAAGCAAACAAAGATCAAAGAGATTCATCTCTCCGCTGAAGGTTTTGAAGACAAATCAGAGTCCTCATCCAAATTTTCTTCCACACATGCAAAGTCATATACATAAAGAATTGATAACTTGAAAATGCTCGAGGGCTATCAACCTCCTAAGCTTCAACAATTTGATGGCAAAGGAAATCTCGAACAACATATGGCGCAATTTATCGAAACTTGCAATGATGCTGGGACGCATGGTGATTATCTCGTTAAGAATTCGTTAGATCTCTCAAAAAAATGCATTTGATTGGTACACAGATCTCGAACCTAATTCTATAGATTGTTGGGGGCAGTTAGAGCAAGAGTTCCTTAATTGTTTCTATAGAACAAGACATGATATCAAGTAAAATAGTACCTCTTTCAATAAAAATATGTAGAAGTTCATATATTTAAAGAGAAAACATATTTTTACCTAGCTTCTTATAAAAAAGGTATTTTTCTTTGAAATAATCAAGACTTGACTTTCAAACCAACCGGTCTTAAAGTAAATATCCTTTTAAGGCATAAAACCTTGAAAATAAGTACATTTCTATTCCAAAATCCAAAGTTCCCTCAAGTAAAAATAGTAACACGCTCCCTCAAAGCTCAAAACAAGTTAAAAACGATTTACATGTATCAAACACATCTTTATCTTACATCCAAATACAAACACCTTAAATGCATATGTCATACACATGATTGCATAAAAAAATACAGTCAAGCCATTCATAAACCAATCATATCACACAATTTGTTGGGTAGATACCCGTCATAGTGAAATCATACTAACCTAGAACTCCAGTCGGTCCAAGCACAAGGCCTCAAGCTCACAAACACAGTAATAATATAATAAAAGTTTGGAAACAACCAAAAAGACAAAAATTCATATCAAACCAACCCAATGTGCGTAAATCTAAGTTTAAGGCAGTTAGAAGCATTCTAAGGACCCTATAACACCAACCAAGACTAAGGATCATCCTAAAACAAGGCTTTAAGACTAAAAGCTAAGCTAATAACACTAAGTGACAAAAAATACAACTAAGGATCATACAACCTAGAATCTCAATCTAAAGCCTCCCAAATGATAAATACTACTAAATATCGTAACATACCTCAAGGCTGAAACCGCACTCAAACCTTTATTCTAGATCATTTTCTTTCTAAAAAGCCTCCGATTTGTACCACACTATCAAATTAGCAAAAAGAACGTCAAGATGAGTGAAATAAAACCAAAAATGCAATAAATGAATTTGGACCGAAAGATCGGGTCAAAATTGGAGCATGGGAGCCACATGTGGAATCATAAAATTGACTTTTTTCACTAGCTCCCACCTAGCTCAAGGAACTTGTGCCTCGAAAATGGGCACAAAATGAGAATCGACTTAGCTCAAAATAGAACCATCAATTATGCTCAAGAATGATTAAAAATGAATAGTGGAAATCAAAGAAACTTTCAAGATTAAAAACCCAAAGAACCCCCCCCCAGCTAACCACAAAAAATTCCCAACAATCCTAGCTAATTTTACTCTAAAATCCGGCTCAAATTTCCCCAAAAGAGGTTCACTTTCAGAAATAATGCATGTTGAAAAGAGAACACTGATATAACTCAACTCAATTATTCATTGCGATCATGATTCAATGATCTTGAATGCGTTGACAAAGTATAAGGCGGTCTTCACATTTGTGGTACCCAGCTCGCGGTCATGCAGAGCAAAGCTAGTGGCACCAACATAAGTTGTATCAACTCATTTTGGTGTTGAAAAAATTTCCCAACAGGGGATCAAGATTCATTTGTTACCCTGAGAATGCAAATGAATTATGCTACTTGCCAAAATGACATACCCGACTCAATGTTATCGACATAACAACCAATAGAGGTCATCTCGATAAAATGTTGACCCAAGTCTACACTCACAAAGGCAACCAAACAAGAAAAATTCACAATAACACAAAATCACCTTGGGATCTGAACCAAAAGTTATCCTAGACCAAACTCAATGGTCTAGAGAAACCCACGCTAATGGAATTCACATATAGGCATGTTCACTAAGAATGTTGATTCAGCCCTTTGCCAAACTTTGACAAACATCTAGCCTAATGACTCAAACTCATATCGAAGGACCTAAATCAACCATGCGATTGGTCCAAAATAGACCTTCTTGAGCCGATTGAACTGATGAAAATCTTATTCAGTGTTTGATTCTCCGAATGTTGATCAAAGTCAACTCTTTCAACTTATATGCTTCAAAAATAAAAAAACATAGTCAAAATTCTCCCGACCACCTCAAAAATCATGTCATTCATCCCGGCACTCACCATACACGGTATAAAAGCGACAAGAAGAGGCCTAATAGTAAATTCACACAAAAGCAAACAAATGACCACGAGAGTCATTACAATTACTCTTATTATATCTTATATAGATGTAATGACTATCTGTTTCAATAATGTATTTCTTATTTTTTGGTGAAATACTTAACAACAAAATTGGCCAAATCTCATTATCTTTACCCAAATAATATTTTTTCTTCTAATTTTGTTTTAATAAATTTGGTTTGACAAAAATCTAAAAATTTAATTATTTTTTTAAGTTTTCTAAAAAAATGATACTTGAAAAAATAATCTATGTGATAGGCGAGTATATCTCACTCTCTTAGGATGAGATCATGCAGGGGCAAAGACTATCAAATAGGCAAATTTAGAGGGGTAATTAGGATTACTAATAATTCAATGTGTTCTGAATAAAATAAGCTAAGTTTAGGGGGTTTTCCCAAATAAAAAGTATCACAATGAGGTCTAATGCACGAGCACCAAATAAAGAAATAAAGTAAAATAGTGGACATATTTTCTAATACATTCACAATTTGAATAAAAGTTGAGTTGTTTCCAAGCCCAACTCACATGCCTCTTCTATATTTCTTCTCTTTATTTATATCTATATATATATATATATATATATATATA
>JAJOOR010033043.1:0-26187 GCA_036250505.1 Solanum acaule | reverse complement strand
GGAATTCAAGTCATCTTCTCTAGCGAAGATTCAACTCTTTCTGAGTGAACACATACTGAAGGCTCTTACAGTCTGTGAACACATCTATGTGAACAACATACAAGTAATGTCTCCAAATCATTAAGGAAAATACTACGGTTGCTGGCTCAGGGTCATTAGTCGGATAGTTCTTCTCATGCACCTTAAGCTGTCTAGAAACATAAGTTATAACCTTACCTCGTTTCATCAACACACAACCTAGGTTGACCCTGAATCCATCACAATAGATCACATAACCGTCTGAACCCTCTGGTATAGTCAAATCAGGAGGTGTAGTCAACCTAGTTTTTAATTTTAAGATGCTCTTCTCACACTCATCTGACAATTGGAACTTAACCTTTTTCTGAGTCATTTTAGTCAATGGAGAAGTTTTGGATGAAAATCCTTCCACGAACCTTCTGTAATAACCAGCCAAACCTAAGAAACTTTTGATATCTATAGGAAATGTGGGTCTGGGCCATTGCTTTACTGCCTCAATTTTCTACGAATCCACTCGGACCCCTTGCTAGACACTATATGCCAAAGGAAAGCAACTAACTGCAACTCACATTTGCTAAACTAAGAAAATAACTAGCAATCTTTGAGTGTTTGAAGGACAATCCTCAAATGAGTTGCATGTTCTTCCTCATTCCTAGAGTACATGAGGATATCATCAATAAAGACGATAACGAACAAGTCCAAATACTACTTGAACACGATGTTCATCAAATCCATGAAAGTTGCAGGAGCATTGGTTAGTCCAAATGACATAGCTAAAATTCATAATGACCATACCGAGTTCTGAAGGCTTTTTTGGGATGTCACTATCCCTGAATTTGGTCAAACAAGTCATCAATCCTAGGGATAGGGTACTTATTCTTGATTTTTACTTTGTTCAATTGCCCATATTTAATGCATATCCTGAGAGAGCCATCTTTCTTTTTCACGAACAATACTGGTGCACCCCATGGGGAAATACTGGGTCTGATGAAACCCTTATCTAGAAGGTATTTTAACTTCTCTTTCAATTCCTTTCAGCTCAGCCTGAGCCATTTTGTAAGGATTAATAAAAAATAGGCTGGTTATCCGAAAGGAGATCAATTCCAAAGTCGATTTCCCTTTCGAGAGGAACTCTGGGAAGATCTTTTGGAAACACTTCTGGAAACTCATTAACCGCTGAACTGACTCAGGAGATGGGGTTTCGGAGCTTGAATCCTTAACTCAAACTAGATGATAGATATACCCTTTAGAGATCATCTTTCTCTCCTTAAGGTAGGAAATGAATCGACCCATAGGCACTAAGCTATTACCCTTCCATTCTAAGGCTAGTTCACTGGGAAACTGAAAACGAATGATCCTAGTTCTACAATCTACTGAGGCATAACATGAATGAAACCAATCCATGCCTAGAATGATATCAAGTCTACCATTTCTAACTCTACAACATCTGCTGAGGTGACTTTCTGAGAGACTATGATAGGGAGATTTCTGTATACCTGTCTAGCTATAACTGGGTCACCAACTGGAGTAGAGTCTGAGAAGGGTTCTGAGAGAGTATCTGGACTAACATTGAATTTTACTACTATATATGGAGTTACAAAGGAAAGAGAATCCCCTCGATCTAACAAAGCATAAACATCTAAGTGAAAGACTGCTAACATACCAGTGACCACATCAGGAGAATCTTCCTAGTCCTGGTTAGCTTGGAGAGCATACAACCTGTTCAGGCACTGACCGCCACCTGTACCAGATGAAGTACCCTGCTGAGTAGGGTGACATGCTAGTGCTGCTGAAGTTGTAGACTGAGCCCTACTATTGTTACCTCCTTAACCCTGTTTAGAAGAATGGCAATCCCTCAACTTGTGACCAGTCTGACCACACCCAAAACATCCATCCATTCTTGCAAAACACTCTTACGGATAGTTCTTACCACACTTTGGTGATGTTGGGTAGGTTATACTGCCTGAAACACTTCCCTGATACTTAGAGCCTGATGCCCTACCTTTCTGATCCTGTCGATGGATCACTAACTGATGAAGGTGCTGGAGCTGAAGATTTCTACTGAAACTGTGAGTGATTTCCACCACTTGATTTTTGCTGAGAGTAATCATAGTTGCCTGTCCTAGCCCTCTTGTTGTCCTTAGCCTGTTCCCTAAGCTTATCTCCCTCAACCTGCTGAGCATGAGTCATGAGCCTAGAAATATTCATATCCTCTAACAACAACGCATTTATGCACTCTGTCTTCAATAAGTGAGATACCCCAAATAAGAACTTACTCATCTATCCCCTGGAATAGGCAACCATATGTGGAGCATACCTAGAGAGTTGGGTGAACTTGAGTCCGTACTCTTGGACTGTCATAGAACCTTGCCTCAAATTCATGAACTCCTGAGCTTTAGCCTCTCTCAACTCTCTTAGAAAGAACATGTCAAGAAAAGCTACATTAAAACACTCCCAAGTCACATGAGCTTTATTCTCACCCCTGTTTTCCTTCCATTGAGTGAACCAAATGTGAGCAACATCCTTGAGCTGGTAAGACGCCAACTCTACACTATCATTTCCAGTCACCTGCATCACTCCAAAGATCTTCTTGACCTTATCAATAATGTTTTGGGGGTCTTCACCAACCTGCAACCCTAGAAACTCAGGTGGATTCATCCTAACAAAATCATGGACCCTAGCTGCCACTGACCCACCACTACCTTTTGTAGGAATTGGAATCTTCTAGTTGTTCTAGTTGGCTACACTCTCAGCCAAAAGTTGAATGGCATTCCGTAGCCCTACATTTGAAACTTCATGATCTTGGACTGGAGGTACTGTGCCAGTGTTGCAGGCATTAGCATTCCTTGTGTAAGCTTTACGAGGAGGTATGATCTGAAAAAACATAACGTCGAGCTAGAAAAATGAGATCATACCCACGCACGATAATTATATCAAGAAAGTGAATTTTTTCCAAAAACAGTTTGTGGCCTCCCACTTATAGGTGTGGCGCGCTTCAGACTCTTGAAAGGGACTCTACTTAGTGAGGCTTTTCATACGTCCTAGGAATCTTAAACCTAGTGCTCTGATACCAAGTTTGTCACGCTTCGAAGCTACCCCATTGGCGTACACACGGGACCTAGGATCACGAATGACCCCAAGCTAACCCTGAGTTGGCATATCATAGCATACTAAGATAAACTTACATGAGAAATATTGTGCGGAGGCTAAAAACCATAATATAACTGAAGTAGGGAATACCCAATATTGTTTGAATAACATACTGAATAAGAGTTTGCAATACTAGATTATAATCCTAAAATACAAGAACTGATTCTAATTATGTCTGAATAAAAGATTCTAACTGACTAGAGATGATGGGACATGCCCCATCTAACTCTAGCAAAACTAAAACTAAAAAGACTAAAAATGAAAGAAAACATGTCTATCATCCTCGAAGAATGAGGACTCACCACTGGTAATTCTGAACTGGGGATCGGGAACCGATCTATGTGTGATTTGAATGTTGAGGATCTGAACCTACATCACGAGAAGATGTAGCCAGAGTATGCGAGATAATAATAAACTGAACAACATATACATAACTGAAATATAGCATACTGATCAATGATATAAGATGAACTTCAAGGATATAGTAAACGTGCTTAATACGAACTAAACTGAATGCGATGACCAAGTTCATAACATACTAAAACTAAATACAAAATTGTAGCTGATAACTTGGTCAATGCACTAGATTCTGACTGTGGGAGCTACTAATAACCGACAAAAACCACCTGAGCTAAACGTGGAGTCTGATGTATACGTCCCATCGAGAGGACCCAATATACCTTGCCGGGGGTATAAAGGTGTGACTGGCGTGATCACTTAATATGATGCCCACAAAGGGGACTTAACCTACGGGGGCATGTAGTTCTGGGACTATGAGGGTGACTGACCCTAGTCCACTAAGTATTAAGCCTACTCCCAATAGAATGTAAAAATACAACATAACTGAAATAAACTGGATAGCTCGAGATTCTGATATGCTAACTGAAAATGCAACTTTAAGTACTGATACTAAAACATTTGGAAACTGATTCATGTATATCTGTATAAAATGACCTAGCAAGTGTAATTCATGAACTAAACGAATCTACACAACTAGGGTTCTAAATTTCATGCAAGAATTAAGCAACATAGTTACGAAACGTAATAGTCTGATTAGGATTAATCTAACAGCTAAATCACAATAATATTCTGAAGTTCTAGAAACCCTAAGTCTAAACATAATGAAGGGAATGAAGAATCTGACTGAATTCTAGGGACCTAATGGGTGAAAGGAACCCACTAGTGAAATCCCACATACCTGGTGACGAATTCCATGGAGAAACCTTTCGATTTTGGGGAGTGACACAACCATCATCGCGGTCCCTGTTCCAACCTTGATTCCCGCCTGGCCTTGGATAGTTTGGACGAGAACCCCCTGCCTAATTTCCAAGAAATGCACTTCGCATTCACAGCCTTCGAACTACTTCCTATGACATATTTCATCAATAGGTCCATTTGGGTCATCATTTTGGCCATGTATTCATCTCTCTCTTGGTTCTTCTCCAATTGTTCCTTAGTCATCCCAAAGTTCAAGGAGACACCCGATCTTCCCTTGTGTACTACGCACGATTAATTTTTGTCATCTCATCAAGAAGGGATGATGTTATGTCGAACGATTGTCTCATGATTCCACCTCGAAAGAGCTGGTCTGCAACACCTTTGTTGACTGTATCAAGGCTCAAGTAAAAATATTGCAACAACACATTGTCCGGCAGCCCATGAGTCAGACATTGAAACAACAACTTTTGAAATTTGAACCATGTCTCATGGATGGGTTCGCCATCAATACGCTTGAAGTTTTGTATACTATCCCTCAACTTAACCATCTTCGAAGGAGGGAGAATATTTCGTAGAATGCCTCGGTGAGCTCCTCCCAAAAAGCTATTAAATCCCTTTGTAGCTCGATCAACCACTTCGTTGCTTCCTCCATTAGAGAAAAGGGAAATAAACAAAGCCGGACTGATTATTAGGTGATGTTCATGAAAGAGAACGGCACACATACATCCACGAAGTTCCTGATGTTCTCATGAGGGTCCTCATTAGCGAGTCCTCCAAAGAGACCCTTCGTTTGCAATAGCTACAACATAGTGCTGGTCACATGAAACACCACATTGCCCTCAATCGGAGGCAATTGGATAGCATCTACACTTCCCAACGGATCCTCATTGACATAATGCAAATTTCAAATGTCATCGTTGTTGCCAAGTTGGATGGCATTGCTCCCATTGACACTTATCTCTTCACCTATTTTAGAGCATCCAAAAAAGAACACAACTTAGTCGATTCAACTACAACAAAATCAGTTCATGACTAAACTTCAATAAAAGAATTAGAAACACCACTCGGCGCCATTTTTGATAATGCTCAACTGCATTTCATCCAGTTCTAAGTGTAGGCAGACGTTGACAAGTATAAACCCAACTAAGAGTTTGGGTCGATCCCACAGGGAGTGATACAATAAAGAATTCAATCAAGAAGTAAAATTTTGTCCTAATCATTTGTAAGTAGAAGTTTTGTAACACTAAAGTAAATCACAAAGTTTGAATGATTAATATCAAATGGGGGGATTTGGGTAACCAATTTACGACTACTAAAAATGGAAGTAAGTAAGTAGAGAAGTTTTTTTGGGAGTCTGAGAAGTTGAATGCTAATTTTGCGTAATGGGTGATTATGAGTTACTGAAAGTTGTTGAATATCAGTGGGTAGGCTGAGTTTTAAGTACAATAGCCATTTCTCAATCAACTATTGCGATTCAAGTGAGTTCTTTCGAACTTCACAAGCGAAACAGAACCAAACAACCCATTACCTTAATCAATCCACTTTTTCAATCTAGATTTGCAAAATTGCAATTAAACCCACTTTCTCAAGCTAGATTCGTAACAATGCAATCAAAACAATTATCAACTAATAATTTGACTCTAACACTCCTTTCTCAAGAAAGTATTGAGTTCTAATCTAGAATTGCATTTTTCACTACAATTCCTCAATTAAAACATGAACAATTAATTAAACCCACTTCAAATAAAATATAAAATCAGTAACTAACAACACTCATTAGCTAATTAAGTCATTCAACTACATAATCACACACCCTAGAATGGGGTTTTTAGCCGAACATAGTAAAGAACAAGAAATTGTTACCAAATAAGTTTTCCATCAGATTTGGCAACAATCCACAAGTCTCCAAATGCACCAATTAAAGCTAAAAATCTCACAATATCGAAATCCTTTCTCAAAAATATCAAAATAATATTCTAGAATGTAAAATATTAAAAACCCAGAAGTTGGATAATGTGTGTAAAATTCCAAAGTTGTTCAGAAGGCCTTCTCTTCCTTTGAAAAATAGCATTTATACTTTCCCAAAATCCCAGCATCGGAGTCACTTGGCGAAGTAATTTGGTTGTTTCCTATAACACCTCGTTCTAAGAAAGAGCTAATTTTAGAAAGAACTAAATTGGAAAATTGAGAATTTTGCATGTTACTCTTAAATTGTGAATTTTGGGTCAACTCAAACGACCATAACTTTCAGTACATGATGAGTTAGGTGTCCCATGAGATATCATATTAAAGATCTTTGAGTCCTCGTTCTAGCGCCACCGAGTTTTCTAAATTCCGAGTTTGGATGAGGGAGATATGTCCATTAAAATTCAATCGGTCCAATTATTTTGTTCTTTTCCTTACCCCACTAAGTTTTCACGTTTTGGTTACCCCAAATAGGGGTCTAAACTGATTTGGATCAGTTTTCAAAATTCCTAAACACGCTTAGGGTTTTAGAGAGAAGTGCAAGAGGAGGAAAATGAGATGTTCAAGTGTTCGTTCAAGATTCTGGTGATTGTTGAGGAGTTTCGCCAAGGATTTTATCCTTACAAGGTATTTAAGTTCTCATAGTGTTGGGTTGTTCACCCACACACCAATCATGTTATTTTTATCTATAATTCGTTCTTGAGGTTGAATGATTTGAGTTCTTGAGGTTTTGTGCTTTGTTAATTGATAATGGAGTTCTAGTTGCTTTCTTCAGGTGAGGGTTGCGAATGAGAGTTTTTCTTGATCGATATTTGTGTGAATTTCATTGTAAATGTTTTGGGTTTAAGAATCCAAAATAGTTTGAGGGAAATCATTCGATTCTAGATGAGTTGGGGCATGAGATTGAACAAAAAATTAGTCAAATTCGAGGCAGGGGCTCTAAGCGGCACTCCACCATAGCGCCAAAACTACTGTCTGGTAGCTTGGGGCTTGGCGTGGCGCGCCACTTAGTGCCCCCCAAACACTGGTTGGTAGTTTTTGGGCTGGTGCTTTGCGCCACTCAGTGCGCCAGGTCCCCTACCCTTCCGACTGTCTTACGTGTGAGTTCCCTAGAATTGACCCATGTTTTCTACGTCATATCTACACTTAAATTTGGATTAATCCTTGAGATATCATGCATATCCAATTCATAACTGTTGAATTCATAATTCAAATTCAAGATAGAGTTAAAGGTAAGGTTTGAGGAAGTTCTTTGGGTCATTTTGAGAAGCTTTTTACAATCTTTTAAAACTTGTTTTAAGACTTGAGTACTTGAGTATGAGGATGAGGAGATTTCAGTTTTATTTTTCTTAATGAATAAATAGGAACTAAGTATTCCCAAGAGTAAATGCTTCTACATTTAAAATGAGAGGAAATCTTGATTTCCAAATGAGTTTGAGGAGTTTTGAGCACTATCTATTTTAAGAGAATCTTTTGAGTAATAATCTATAACTTGAGGATGGGCAAATGTTTTTAAAACATATGTGCATGAGTTATATTAGTGGGAGTATTATTGAGCACTGATATAGGGACGAGTTCAGACAACTCAAAGTCCTCATACACCATGTATGCCAACATGGGTAAAGGGTCATACTTTTTAGATGGTTCCTTATTGCTTTTATGCATAACTTAGTGGATCCACTTAGTTGAGGATGTCTTATACTCCAGCAAGCTATAGGACTATTCTGGCAGCGTGGGCGAGATGATGTATCATTAAATAGCTCATAATGATGGTTGACTGTTAGAGAATCTCTCAAATAAGAGTAAAGAGTTATTATTGTATTTTTAAATACTTTGAGTTATCATTAGTGCTTTAAAATCTCTCTTTATACTACGTCTTTTCTTTGTTGCTTTATAATGAGTTGAGTATTCTAGAATTGAGTTCAGTATTTCTGAGTTTGAGTATCTTTGAGTTGCATTGAGTTAAGATGCGGTAAGTATGTTCTTCCCTTGTATCAAATCATGTCTATGCTTTAGAATTACCCTTTCATGCCCATACGTTCCATGTACTAACGTCATTAGGCCTACATCTTTCAACCATTATCATCAACTGGCGCTCCGTTGATACCACTTACACTCCAGAGTTGCTTTGGTGAGCCTCTTTGCTTGAGGAGGATTCCCGTTTCGTTTTTCCAGTTTTGTTAAGATGTCTTAGGTCTTGTCCTAGTGCTATAATAGTATTCAGAGGCTTCATAGACAGTAGAGTTTTTAGAAGTCTGTTTCATTTTAAATTTTTAATGTTCTAGACTTGAGTTGTGTCGTTTAGCCAGTTGAATGTTTTCTTTAAAATATTCTGAGTTATCTATTTTGAGACTGTTTGAGAAAACCTTTACTTTTGAGTTAATATAATGTAGAATAAGTCTTCCGCTATGTATTGAGCCATTCCAAGGGTTCGCTTGGGGACCAACAATGGTTCTCGAGTACTAGTCGCTTCCAGGGTGTAGGCTCGGGGCCTGAGAAACTTTGTATCAGAGCACAGAGTTCTAGAGTCCTATGGCGTCTATGAAGTTGTGTCTATTGAGTCCTAGTTATTAGTGTGAAATGCGCCACATCTATAATTAGGAGCCTACAACATTTTGGAAATAATTCCCTTCCTTCTTTCTCTTTTTTCATGAGATAGAGTTCAACTCTATAAAGTTTCCCTCTAATTTGTGTTGTGCGTGTATCTTTTCAGATCATGCCTCCACGAAGAGTTGTCCGAGGTCATCCTGCTAAGAGAAATGTTGATCCCAGGATCAAGGGGTATCTAATGCACCTGAAATGCAACCCCAAGGAGAGGTCACTAATGCAGAGTTCCGGGATGCTATCCGAATGTTGAGTCAAGTGGTGGCCAACCAAGCCGGTTAGAAAAGAGGGAATTGACAAGATGTGGCTGATATATCCAGGATCTATGATTTCTTAAGGATGAATCTTCTAGACTTCACCAGTTTAAGTGTCACTGAGGATCTGAAAAAACTTTGTTGAAGTGTTGTAGAAAGTGTTTGAGGTGATGCATGTGGTAGATATTGAGAGTGTGGAACTAGATGCATACCAATGGAAGGGTGTCGCTAGAGTCTGGTACGATCAATGGAAGAAGGGTAGAGTTGAGGGTGCACCAATTATGGGCTAGGCTATGGTCGAGAAGGCTTTCTTGGGGCATTTCTTTCCATGTGAGCTAAGGGAAGCGAAGGTAAGAGAATTCCTTAACTGAAAGAAGGAATCCATGAGTGTGCATGAGTATAGCCTCAAGGTCATTCAACTGTCCCGCTATGCTCCGGAGATGGTTGTTGACATGAGGAGCAAGATGAGTCCATTTGTATCTAGGTTGTCTCGCTTGTCAAGTAAGGAGGGCAAGGCAACTATGCTGATTGGAGATATGGATATAGCCAGGCATATGATCCATTTGCAATAGGTTGAGGAAGATAAGCTGAGAGATAGAGAAGAGTTTGGGAACAAGAATGCTAAGACTACATGAAATGAGTACGGGGAGCTAAAGGGTAATGCGAACCGGTCATCTTTTCAGCAAAGGCTAATTGGACCTACTCCATCATTTTCTAGTGGACCTACACCAAGGAACATAATTGAGTTCAAGAACCAGCATTCTCAGAACTTCAGAGCTAGACATGCACAATCTCAAAGTAGTGCGGCACAATAAGGTATTTAGACTCCTGCATGTGCTAAGTGTTGTAGGAACCATCCATGAGCGTGTCGTGATGGCTCCAATGGTTGCTTGAAGTGTGGTCAAGCATGTCACTTAATGATAGAGTGCCCTAAGAAAAGGCAGGAAATGGTAACGGGGGCAATAGAGCCCAATCTTCTTCAGCGGCTCCGCTAGACAGAGCTGCACCTAGAGGAGCTACTTCAGGGATAGGCGGAGGAGGAAATCATTTGTATGCTATCACCAGTCGCCAAGAGCAAGAAAATTCGTTAGATGTTGTCACTTGTATGATCAAAGTCTTTACTTTTGATGTATATGCATTGCTTGATTCAGGTGCGAGTCTATCTTTTGTGACTCCTTATATTGTTATAAGGTTAGATATTCTTCCCGAACAACTTCTTGAGCCCTTCAGTGTTTCCACACTTGTTGGTGAGTCTATTCCAGCCGAGAGAGTTTAACATGATTGTGTTATTTCTGTCAATCACAAAGACACCATGGCTGACTTAGTCGAGTCAGACATGGTGGATTTTGATATCATTCTTGGTATGGACTGGTGATTAACGTTTCAAGGACACTTCATCCAATTCTAAGTGTCAACGATCGTAAATCAGTATAAACCCAACTAAATGAGTGATGGTCGATCCCGCAGAGAGTACCTTTCTTTTGAATTCGAATATGAAAGTATGACGGTGACCTTTGTAGCTGAACAAACGCAACACTTAAGAGTCTAGAAGTTAAATTCCAGGATGGCGTTACCAACCCACTTCAACAATCAACAAGGAACAATCAAATAACGAGATAACACGTGGGGGATTGACTAACCAACTGCTGAATTCAACTTAACAGGTGTACATAATTACCAACAATGTTAATTTGTCGTGGGTAGAATGGACTATAAGTAAAACAATTTTCTCTCGAACAATTACCTTATTTCTACTGAGTTCTGTCGAACCTCAACACTATCCATAAACCGACCAGCCCAATTTCTCATCAAATCAACTCTTCCGAGCTAGATACAAAGGCTAAATCTCAAGTTTCACTTTCTCAAGCTGAAACCGTCATGACCCACTACTAAGGATGCCAAATTACTACGTTGGCTCTATACCTCCCTCTCGAGAAAGCACAAAACTATGAAATATATTACACAAAATATGCAATAATGAGGTTAAACCACAGTAATAATTTATACCCACTTCAAATTAACACCACAATTGAGTAATTAATAACACCCATTTAGTCAAGCGCAACAATTGGTCACATCGTCAAACCCCCAAGGTTAGGGTTTTAGCCAATCATAGTAAAAAGATGAAATTCAATACCTGCCATGTTTTCAATGGTTGGGTAAATGAATTTCGGAAGTCAAAATTGAATAATATCTTCTCTATTACAAAACCCAAATAAAAAATCCTTGCTAAAATCAATAGTGGCAATGTTCTTGCACTCTATCTTTTGTTCCTCACATTTTCTGAATGCTTTCTCTCTCTTGTAAAAATCAATTTATACAAGTCTGATGTGTGACTTTCTGGGACCAATCGGCGAGGAAAGTCGGGCTTCGCTGACCGTTCGGTGACTCGCCGATCGTCCTTCCTCTCACCTTCATTTTTCACATCTTCTTAGTCCAACCAGTGTAATTTTAGGCTAGCAAGAGCGGGATCACCATTTCATTCCACGATGCGCCTTTTGTGCCTTTTAACTTGCCCATCAACACTTATCTGGATCTCCATCAGTACCTTTGGCGATGAGGTCATCCTTCGCCGATGTGATCGGCGTCACGCAGAATGGAATTGCTGCTCGCCAAAGTTACTCCTAATCCAGTCTCATAGTTCTGTAAATTTAGGAGATAGAAAAGCAACTTGGCGATTCGCTGAGTGATCTCGGCGATCATCAAGCTTGTTTTTCCTCTTCTCTTTTTCATCTTGTGTTGTTGTTGTTGCCCATTTCTATCCTAACTTTGTTCCTCAATCCATATATCTGAAAATCAAGGGTTTTACATCAGTTATTGGCATAAATTGATCATTTGAGGATACCAATCTATACAAACAAAGCCCTAAATGAGTCCAAATCTCGGACTCATCAACACCCCCAACATAAACCTTTCCTTGTCCTTAAGTAAAACTCAAGTTCAGTAGTTCAAGAAGGATATCTTAAACAACACTACAAAAGACTATATCATGAATGCACATAACAAGGCTCAACTTACTCATGCAAGGATCAATTGTGCACTCAAAGATTCAAGTTGGGAGTCACTATTATCAATGATTCTCAAGTTCACAATACTTTCAAATGCAAGTTTAAGCTCAACAAAGGTACTCAAATGCCCTCACAACAAAGATAATTCCATATTCACACACAATTTTTTAACAATTTATACTTCTAGAATCACATACAACTCTCACACTCACAAAAATGAACACATGCCTGACTTCACCTATAGGTTTGACCTTATTTTCCAATCAACATTCGCTTCAGCTCATTCAAGATCAAAAAGGTCTTTTCAAGGCTTGTAACGTGGATGAGTGTAAATGTATGGTCATTTATGTTTTGTGGCTACTATTTTCATGAAATATGGTATGAACATCACTTTTTGTCCTTTTCTTCATCATTCTCACTCATGCTCAAAATTCACCCCATTATTCACTTCTCATGGAATACCGGACACCCCATTTCTTTTGCAACTTTCACAACTTTTTCATTCTTTTTCTTTTTCTTTCTTTTTTTTTTTTAAGATGGAAGGGTTCCATCTTTTTCAAGTCCATGAATGAAGGGGGACTTCTTCATACTTCTTTATTTTTCTCCTCTTTTCACCTCACCCCCAACTTAGGCTTTAGCCTAAGTTGGTTATTCAAACACACCACACATCATGAGGATTATGGGTGTATGGATAAAGAGGGGTTACAATTTGCATCAAGTTTCTTCCAAGAAAGGGACAAAGCTCAAAGGGTTTCGACAAAGTTCACACACTTACAAGGTTGGCCACAAAAGAGGTACATTATCAAATTGTTTCACTCTTCAAAATTGTTGCCTAAGATCATTGCAAGAGCATGCATCACTTAGTCAACCAGACTAACGAGGCAAATTATAGGTGTCATCACAGAAGGTTCATGATAAGCTTATCACACAAGGCATTGGTACCAATATCAAACAAGACTCTACACTTTCGCTAGTGTGCAATGTTCTTCACAAGAAACTCCATTCAATAACCGGTTAGTCCCAACTAGATGCAAAGAGTTCACATATTGCCTATGAAACTTCATTTGGCCTCATCGTAGCCGCACGTTCATTTTTGTTCGATTAAGAGCACTTTCAAGTCATCGGTATTGATCATAACTGATACTCAAATAAATAACTTTTTTGAATGAGCAAGGGACTCACTGACCAAACACACACCCCAACCAAAAGCATTCAACAATGTCCCCAATGTTATTAGAGAACAGATAATACCACAAATGAAAAATAAAGACATACTACTAGTATGTAAACACGTAGAGCAAGGTGAAAATGAATCTTCACTAGGCTCCCATTTGGCAAAAAATTATAATAGTCGCCGAACCGCTCGGTGATTTGCCCAATGGTCTGGATATTGCCATTATTTCCAATATACCGCACGTTCAGAAAAGGGGTGAAAAGGCGAATTGAAGGATATCACCGAACAATTCGGCGCTTCGCATAATGGACTTGTAACCTCGCCGAATGATCCATTCGGTCAGGCTATCAGAGTTGGGGCAAAAAGGGCGGAGAAAGTCGGTTCGCCCAATCACTTCGGCGAGTCACCGAGTGATGAAGATTCCCCACCTAATGTTCCAGTATCTCAGCCCCATTTTCAATGTCCAGAAGGCGGACTACGTCGGGCTCACAAAATAGATTCAGCGATCCGCCAATGGTGTCTTCATGTCACACAATTTCTTGCACCTGCACAATTAACACACATTATTTAAAATACTAACACTTGGGTTGCCTCCTAAGAAGCACCTTAGTTAACATCGTGGCACGATGTGGAAATTCTCTAAAGCATCTTCCAGATACATCACCTCAATCAGAGAAATCTCTTGGAATTCGCCAAAGTACAACTTCAAGTGTTACCCGCTTATTTTGAATGCAGGTCCCTCTTTACCTTCGACTTCAATGGCACCATTTATGAACACCCGTGTTACTCTAAATGGACCTGACCATTTCAATTTGAGCTTTCCTAGTAACACCCAATCTCCTACTCTGAACTCCCTCTTAAGGATTCTAGAATCATGCCACTTCTTCATCTTTTCCTTGTAAAGAGATGAACTTTCATAAGCCCTGAACCTGAATTCGTCCAACTCATAGCTAATCTATTCTCTCTTTTGAAGTCTTTGCCCATTCTAGATATAGAGCCTTCAAACCCCATAGTGCTTTGTGTTCCAATTCAACCGGTAAATGGCAAGATATTTTAAAGTTAGCTGATATGGAGACATACCAATTGGTGTTTTGTATGCGGTACGATACGCCCATAGAGCATAATCAAGCTTTCGAGACCAATCAGTCCTATTGCATTCACTGTCTTGGCTAAGATACGCTTGATCTCCCGATTTGACACTTCAACTTGGCCCCTCTTTTGGGGATGATATGGAGTTGCTACTTTGTGTTTCACTCCATACTTGCTCAATGCGGATGCAAAAAAATTGTTGCAAAAATGGGATCCCCCCATCACTAATAATAGCTTGAGGAGTACCAAATCTAGCAAAGAAGTAGCGTTTTAGGAATTGAACAACACTTCTCCCTTCATTGTTCGGTAGTGCAACAGCCTCAACCCATTTAGAAACATAATCTACTGCCACCAAAATGTACTTATTATTAAACAAACTCACAAATGGGCCCATGAAATATATTCCCCAAACATCAAATAGCTCAACTTCTAAAATGGGGGTGAGAGGCAACTTGTGTGTTTTAGACACTCCACCTTGTTTCTGACATTAAGTGCACTTCTTAACAAACTCATGAGCATATTTGTAGAGGGACGGCCAGTAGTAAACACTTTGAAGAACTTTAGCCGCTGTACGTACACCACTATGACGACCCCCAACCGGTGAAGCGTGACAAGCATGGAGAATTTCAATGGCTTCTTCCTCCGGAACACATCTCCTAACGATATGGTCTACACACTCTCTGAATAAATATGGTTCATTCCAAAAGTACTTCTTAACATGGAATAAGAACCTCTTTTGTTGGTAGAAGTTCAGTTCTTCCGGCATTAATCCACATACCACGTAATTAGCAAAATCAGCATACCAAGGAGATTATTGGAGAGTTACCGTGAATACCTGTTCATCGGGAAAGGCATCATTTATGTCTACCTCTAGCTCATCATTTTCCTTTCCTTCCAATTTTGATAAGTGGTCAGCCACCTGATTTTTGCAACCTCTCCCATCTTTGACTTCAAAGTCAAATTCTTGCAACAATAGCACCCACCTTATCAATCTTGGCTTGGCATCCTTCTTTGCCATCAGATAACGCAGGGCAGCATGATCAGTATGAACAACCACTTTAGTTCCTAGCAAGTATGCCCGAAATTTCTCAAACTCATATACTACCACAAGTAATTCTTGTTTTGTAACTATGTAGTTATGTTGAGTACCATTTAGAGTTTTGCTTGCGTAGTAAATGGGGTGAAATAGTTTGTTACGTTGTTTCCCCAACATGACATCTAATGTCATGTCACTTGCATCACACATCACTTTGAAGGGTTCTGACTAATCGGGACTAATGATAATCAGAGTGGAGATCAATATTTCTTTCAAACACTTGAAGGCCACTATGCAAGCATCATCAAAGTGGAATTTCACCTCCTTCTCCAAGAGATTGCATAGAGGATGTGCAATTTTTGAGAAGTCTTTGATGAACCTCCGGTAAGAACCGTCATGCCCCAAGAAACTACGAATACCCTTAACCGAAATTGGTGGTGGTAACTTCTCAATCAATTCAATCTTTTCTTTATCAACCTCCAGCCCTTTTTACGACACTTTGTGACCAAGAACTATACTTTACCTAACCATGAAGTGGCATTTTTTCCAATTTAGGACCAAATTTATCTCCACACATCTTTGGAGAACTTGTCCCAAGTGTGCTAAACATGCTTCAAAAGGATCATTCACAACCGAGAAGTCATCCATGAAGACTTTCATTGAATCCTCCACTATATCAGTGAAAATAGATAGCATACAATGTTGAAATGTTGCCGGAGCATTACATAACCCGAACGGCATCCCTTTGAAGGTAAAAGTTCCATGTGGGCAGGTGAATGTGGTTTTCTCATGGTCTTCTGGAGCAATGGAGATTTGGTTATAACCGGAGTACCTATCCAAAAAGCAATACCATCCTCTCTGTGAAAGTCGATCAAGTATTTGATCCATGAAAGGCATGGGAAAGGGATCTTTTTCGGTCCACAAGTTTAACTTTCGGTAATCCATGCATACTCGTCATCCGGTCACCGGTCTCTTAGATAAAGCTCCCCCTTTTTATTTGGGACTACTGTGATGCATCCCTTTTTCGGTACATATTGCACCGGACATACCAATTCGCTATCCGCAATAGGGTAGTTCACATATATGTCCAACCACTTTAGTATCTCATTATTCAACACCTCTTGCATCGGTGAGTTCAATCTTCGTTGATGTTCAACACTTGGCTTACAATCACTATCAACCTGAATTTTGTGAGTGCAAATGCTTGGAGGAATGGCCACTATGTCAGCGATAGTCCAACCTATAGCTTTGATATGCCTTCCCAACACCTTAAGGAGTAGTTTTACCCGCCATTCAAGCAAGTCAACTACAATGATCACCAGTAAGGTGTTATTTTCCCCCAAGAAAGCATATCAGAGATGGGAGGGAAGTACTTTAAACTCCAGATTTTGTGGTTATTCTATTGATGGCTTTGAGGGAGGACTTTCTCAATTTTTTAGATTAATGTCCAACTTCAATGGAGTCTTTGAATATTCCCCCATGCCTGAAATAGCAACTACTACCTCTTCGTAGCCTTGAATTTCGAATTCATCATAATTAGCAAGCACGACCTCAAGTGGCTCACTCATACACATCAAATGGCTCACACTAGCCATCGCCTCATCAATAACATCAACAGTAGAAACCACATGAATATCGCTTGGGTGTTTCATTGACTTACAAGCATTAAGGGATTCTTCATCTTTGTTCACCCGAAACTTCAATTCTCCTCTTTCAACCACCAACGCTCTCCTGGTTGCCAAGAATGGTCTTCCCAAAATGATGGAAATTTCAGCATCTATTTCACAATCGAGAATGACAGAATCAGCAGGGAAAATGAATCGGTCAACCTTTACCAAGATGTCATATAGTATCCCCAGAGGATGTTTAATTGATCGGTCCGCCATCAAGAGTCTCATTGTTGTGGCTTTCGGTTCACCTAACCCAAGTTGTTTATAAATTGCATATGGCATTAGGTTGATGCTTACTCCCAAATTGCATAGGGCTTTGGCATATTGGAGCATGTCGATGGTGCAAGGGATGGTGAACGCTTCACGATCTTCTTTCTTTTTGATCAGCTCCTTAGTCATAATTTCACTGCAACTATGAAACACTTCGACTGTCTCAAAATCCAAGCTCTTTTTTTTGTGACTAACTCCTTCATAAACTTGGCATAACCCGGCATCTCCAACAATGCCTCCACTAGAGGGAGATTAATCGATAATGTCTTGAACACCGATAAAAATTTCTTAAACTTCTCATCCTCATTCTTCTTATTGAGGAGTTAGGGAAATAGAGGAGATATTTTGGGTAAAGGTTGCACAACTTTTGGGATTGGATTGTGTTTTTTCACATCTTTTTGTTGTCCTTTGGCAATGGTTTGATGGATGGGTATTTCTTCTTCCTCCATACCTTTGTCTTCTTCATGTATTTGAGCTTCTTCATTGCCCATGACATCGCCTACTGCTACCTTTCCACTACGAGTAACCACAGCTAGACCTCTATGATCATTTTCCCTTGTCATTTTTGTTTCCAATTGTACTGAAAGTAAACTCAACTGAACTTCAAGTAGCTTGATTGCATCTGTGTGAGAGTTCACTTTATTGTTCAATGACGAATAATCAGCTTTTTATCACTTTTAACAAATCATCTGAACCTTCAACTTTGTCAAGGATGTGTGATAGCAAATCATTCACTCGGGGACTACTTGCACTCCCTTGTGACTTTGGGCTCTCACTCGTTGAGTGTGGTCTTCTTCATGGTCATCCTCCCTTTTCAATAATCATTTTGTTCAACCCATTCTTGATAGTATCTTCTTTGCTCTTCCTCTTTGTGATAGTTCCAACCTTGATTCCCACCTCATTGTAAATAGCATGGGTGGAAACCTTCCTCTTATTTCTTGGAATTCCAACCTTGATTCTCCCCCAGTTTTGAATAACCTGAGGAAAAACCCTCCTCAACTCTAACACTCCACTTGCTCGCTTGGGGTTTCTCACATTCTCCAACACATGCTCTTGTAGTAGCTCCATTTGAGCCAACATCTTATTGATGTTCTCATCCATTTCTCTTTCCTTATCAAGTTGTTCTTGGGTCATTCTAAAACAAAAGGAGAAACTTGATCCTCTTGAGTGTACCAAGCTTGATTTATTTTCGTTATGTCGTCAAGAAGAAATGAAGCCACCTCAAATGATTGCAACATTATTCCCCCTCTAACCAATTGATCAGTCACTCCTTTATTAACCGAATCAAGACTCTGGTAAAAATATTGGAGTAGCAAGTCGTTTGGTAACTCGTGAGTTGGGCATTGAAGTAGGAGTTTCTTAAACCTCAACCACGTTTCATGGATGGGTTCAACCTCCAATCGCTTAAAACCTTGAATGTTATCCCTGGGTTTCATCATCCTCGATAGAGGGAATAATCTTGCATTAATTGCCATGATAAGCTCATCCCACAATGTGATAGAATTCTTTGGTAACTCGGCCAACCACATGCTAGCCTCCCCTGTTAGAGATAGTGGAAATAATCTAATCCGGATTGATTCTTGTGGCACATTCCTGAATGAAGATGGGCTGCACACATCTTTAAAATTCCTCACATGATCATGTGGATCTTCATGGACCAGCCCACCAAAAATTCCCTTCATTTGGAGGAGATTGAGATTTGTGCTCGTGACCTCAAATATTGCATTCTCATCAATTGATCGTAGGAAAATTGCACCCATTTCAACCGATTGGGTTGGGTTGTATGCACCGTTAATATCATCGATACCATCTCGGGGGCCTGCTAGGCTACCATTCACCTTTACCTAACTCATTTTTACATCTATTCAGTCCAACCAACACTAATAAAATGCATTCTAAATCATTTCAACTACAACCGACAAACTCACATGTGTAACTTCGATAAAGAAACTCTAAACAACACTACTCCCCGGCAGCGGCACCATTTTGATTAACGTTTCAAGGACACTTCATCCAATTCTAAGTGTCAACAATCGTAAATCAATATAAACCCAACTAAATGAGTTGGGGTCGATCCCATAGAGAGTAGCTTTCTTTTGAATTCCAATATGAATGTATGACGGTGACCTTTGCAGCTGAACAAACTCACCACTTAAGACTCTAGAAGTCAAATTCCAGGATATCGTTACCAACCCACTTCAACAATCTACAAGGAACAATCAAATAACGATATAACACTTGGGGGATTGACTAACCAACTGCCAAATTCAACTTAACGGGAGTACATCATTGCCAACAATGTTAATTCATCATGGGTAGAATGGACTATAAGTAAAGCAATTTTATCTCGAACAATTACCTTATTTACGTTGAGTTCTCTCGAACCTCAACACTATCCATAAAGCGACCAACCCACTTTCTCATCAAATCTACTCTTTCGAGCTAGGTACAAAGGCTGAATCTCAAGTTTCACTTTCTCAAGCTGAAATCGTCATGACCCACTACTAAGGATGCCAAATTAATAAGTTGTCTCTATACCTCTCTCTCGAGCAAGCACAAAACTCAGAACTATATTACATTAAACATGCAATAATGAAGTTAAACCACAGTAATAATTCAGACCCACTTCAAATTAACGCCAAAATTCACTAATTGATAACATCCATTTAGTCAAGCGCAACAATTGGTCACACTGTCAAACCCCCAAGGTTAGGGTTTTAGCCAATCATAGTAAAAAGATGAAATTCAATACCTACCACAGTTTCCATAGCTGGGTAAATGAATTTCAAAAGTCAAAATAAAATAATATCTTCTCTATTACAAAACCTAAATTATAAAACCTTGCTAAAATCTCTTAAAATCAACAATGGGAGTGTTCTTGCTCTCTATCTTTTGTTCCTCATGTTTTCTGAATGCTTTCTCTCTCTTGCAAAAATCAATTTATACAAGTGTGATGTGTGGCTTTTTTGGACCAATCGGCGAGGAAAGTCGAGCATCGCCCATCGTTCGGCGACTCGCCGATCGTCCTTCGTCTCACCTTCATTCTTCACATCTTCTTAGTCCAACCACTTTAATTTTAGGCGAACCAGATCGGCATAGCTATTTCATTCCGTGATGCGCCTTTTTTGCCTTTTAACTCACCCATCAATACTTATCTGGATCTCCATCAATACCTTTGGCGACGAGGTCGTCCTTCACCGATGTGATCGGCGTCACGCAGAATGGAACTGCTGCTCATCGAAGTTACTCCTAATCCAGTCTCAGAGTTCCATAAATTTAGGCGATAGAGGAGAAACTTGGCGATTCACCGAGTGATCCGATGATGATCAGGCTTGTTTTTCCTCTTCTTTTTTCAACTTGTGTTGTCCTTGTTGCCCATTTCTATCATAACTTTGTTCCTCAATCCATAAATCTAAAAATCAAGGGTTTTACATCAGTATTTGGCATAAATTGAGCATTTGAGGACACTAATTCTATACAAACATAGCCCTAAATGAGTCCAAATCCCAAACTCATTAACTGGCTTCATGTTTGTTATGCCTCGGTTGATTGTAGAACTCGAGTATTTAAGTTCCAGTTTCCTAATGAGCTAGTTATAGAGTGGAGGAGCAGTTCAGCAGTGTCTAAGGGTCACTTTATTTCATACCTTAAGGCCAGAAAGTTAGTTTCCAAGGGGTGTATCTATCACTTAGTCCAAGTTAATGAATCTAGTGTTGAGACACCGTCTATTCAATCAGTTCCACTTGTGAGTGAGTTTCTAGAGATCTTTCCAGATGTTTTTCTCAGAGTCCCTCCTGAGAGAGAAATAGACTTCGATATATATATTCATCCCGATACTTGACCTATCTCTATTTCGCCATATAGAATGGCTCCAGCTGAGTTGAAAGAGTTAAAAGAGCAGTTGGAAGACTTTCTTCATAAAGGTTTCATTCGACCAAGTGTCTCAACTTGGGGTATTCCGGTCTTATTTGTGAGAAAGAAAGATGATTCACTTAGGATGTGTATTTATTATCGCCAATTGAACAAGGTCACTATAAGAATAAGTACCCTCTTTCGAGAATTGATGATCTTCTTGATCAACATCAAGGTGCCACTTTTTTTTCTAAGATAGACCTATGATCAGTATATCACCAGTTGAGGGTAAGAGAGGGTGATATTCCCAAGATGGCATTCAGGACCAGTTATGGTCATTATAAGTTTCTAGTTATGTCTTTTGGTTTGACCAATGCTCCTGCAGCTTTCATGGACCTTATAAATAGAGTGTTTAAGCCGTATCTTGATATATTTGTTATCGTATTCATTGATGACATTCTAATTTATTCGAGGAATGAGGAATATCATTCTTGTCATCTCAGAGTAGTTCTCCAAATCCTCAAGGATAGAGAGTTATACGCCAAATTCTCTAAGTGAGTGTTTTGGCTTGAGTATGTGGCATTCTTAGGCCATATTTTTCTATTGATGAGAAACGAGTTGACACACAGAAAATTGAGGCAGTGTAGAAATGTCCTAGACCCATATTTCCAACTGATATTAGGAGTTTCTTGGGATTGGCTGGCTATTATAGGTGGTTTTTCGAGGGTTTTTCATCTATCTCATCCCCGTTGACTAAGTTAAATTAGAAGACAGAAAAATTTCAATGTTCTGAAAATTGTGAGAAAATATTTCAAGAATTGAAAACCCAGTAAACTACTGCCCCAATGTTGACCCTATCGAAGGGAGAACAAGGTTTTGTTATGTACTGTGATCCATCCAGAGTTGGACTTGGTTGTGTTTTGATGTTTAATGGTAAGGTTATAGCCTATGCCTCCAGACAACTTAAGGTTCACGAGAAGAATTACCTGACTCATGCCTCAAGTTGGCAATGGTAGTATTTGCCTTGAAAATATGGGGTCACTATATCTATGGTGTTCATGTTGATGTGTTCACTGATTGCAAGAGTCTCCAGTATGTAATCAACCAGAAAGAGCTTAATCTCAGACATAGGAGGTGGTTAGAGTTACTCAAGGATTATGACATAAGTATTATTTATGACCCAAGTAAGGATAATATTGTTGTTGATGATTTGAGCGGGTTGTCTATGGGTAGTACAACCCATGTTGTGGAAGGAAAAAACTGGCTGAATATGTGCACAGACTTGCACGATTGGGAGTTCGGTTGTTGGATTCCAATGAAGGCGGAGTGGTAGTGATGATTGGGACTGAATGATCACTATTGTCTGAAGTGAAGGAGAAACAAGACCAAGACCCTATTTCGCTTGAATTAAAGGCAAATGTTCATAAGCAAAAAGTGATGGCTTTTGAACAAGGAGGAGATGGTGTGTTAAGGCATCAAGGTAGATTTTGTGTACCAAAGGTGGATGAACTCCAACAGAGGATCGTGGATGAAGATCATTGCTCTAAATACTCTATCCATCCTCATTCCACAAAGATGTATCCTGACTTGAGATAAGTTTATTGTTGGATTAGCATGAAAAAGTGCATTGCATAGTTCGTTGCTAAGTGCCCGAATTGTCAACAAGTTAAGGTAGAGTACCAGAGGCCTGGTGGTATTGCTAAGAATATAAATATTCTGGAATGGAAGTGGGAGATGATCAATATGGATTTCATCACTGGTTTCCCGCGGTCTCGCATGCAACATGATTCGATTTGGTGATTCTAGATCGAATGACTAAATCAGCCCATTTCTTGCTAGTAAAGACTATCTATTCAACAGAAGATTATGCCAGGTTATATATTCAAGAGGTAGTTAGACTTCATGGAGTTCCAGTTTCCATCATTTCAGATAGAGGTGCATAATTTACCGTATAATTTTGGAAGTCTTTCTAGAAAGGTTTAGGTTCGAAGGTGAATTTGGGTACCGCTTTCCATCCTCAGCCTCATGATCAAGTAGATCGTACGATTCAGACTTTACACGATATGTTGAGGGTGTGTGTGATCGATTTCAAGGGTAATTGGGATGATCACTTACCTTTTATAGAGTTTGCTTACAATAATAGTTATCACTCTAGCATCCATATGGCTCTTTAAAGGCTCTTTATGGGAGAAGATATAGATCTCCAATTGGATGGTTTGAAGTTGGTGAAGTTGGGTTGATAGGACCAGACTTAGTTCATCAAGCTATGGAGAAAGTGAAGATCACTCAAGACAAGTTTAAAACAACACAAATTCTTTAGAAATCCTAAATAGACTTGGAGTTTGAGGTGGATGATTGGGCTTGGTACTTCACCTAGTGGCTAATCTCAAGCTCGACATTCTCAAGTTCACCAATTGAGCAAGTTATTTGAAGGTTTCACCCATTAAGGATGCTATGAGCTTTGGCAAGAAGGGGAAGCTTAGTCCTCGGTATATCAGTCCTTACATGATATCCAAGAGAATTGGCAATGTAGTTTATGAGTTGGAGCTACAGCCAGAGTTAGTAGTCCATCCAGTGTTTCACATTTCTATGTTGAAGAAGTGTATGGGTGATCCTTCACTTATTATAACTACGGAGAATGTTGGTGTTAAGGACATCCTATCTTAGGAGAAGATACCTGTTGAGATCCTTGATCGTCAAATTCGCAAGTTAAGAACCAAGGAGGTAGCATCAGTCAAGGTCTGTTGGAGGAATCAATTTGTTGAGGAAGCTATTTGGGAAGCTGAGAAGGATATGAAGAAGAGATACCCGCATCTCTTCCCTTCCGAAGAAATTCCAGACCAAGGTAATGAATTTTTGGAAACCTCCTTAAATTGATATGCTATGTTGTGTTGTATTGCATGTTGGGTGTTTGAACTGGGTGTTAGATGTTGCCACCCTTAGTCCTAATTAGTGTGATCTCATTCGAGGACTAATATTCCCAGGAGGGAGATATTGTAACACCTCGGTTTTAGAAAGATCTAATTTTAGAAGGAACTAAATTGGAAAGAGCTAAATTGAGAATTATGCAAGTTAGTCTTAAATTGTAAGCTTTGGGTCAACATCAAACAACCATAACTTTCAGTACATGATGATTTAGGTGGCCCATGAGATATCAAATGAAAACTCTTTGATTCCTCTTTCCAACGCCACTGCGTTCGCTAAATTACGAGTTCAGATGAGGGAGATATGCCCGTTTGAGTTCAACCTGTCCAGCTAAGGAAATTCATCCAAATTAAGGAGGGCTATTTTGGTCTTTTTCTTACCCTACTAAGTTTTCACGTTTTGGTTACCTCGAATAAGGTTCTAAACTGATTTGGATCAGTTTTCACAATTCCTAAACATGCTTAGGGTCTTAGAGAGAAGTGCAAGAAGAGAAAAAGGAGAAGCTCAAGCGTTCGTTCAAAATTCTTGCGATTGTTGAGGAGTTTCACAAATGATATGATCCTTACTATGTATGTAAGTTCTCATAGTGTTGGGTTAGTTCACCCACACGCCATTCATGTGATTTTTATCTGTAATTTCGTTCTGGAGGTGGAATGATTTGAGTTCTTGAGGTTTTGCACTCTGTTCTTTGATAATGGAGTTCTTGTTGAGTTCTTGAGGTGAGGGTTGCAAATGAGATTTTTCTTCATCAATTTATGTGTGAATTTTGTTGTAAATGTGGTTATTTTAAGAATCCAAATGAGTTTAATTGAAATCGTTCGATTCTTGATGAGTTAGGGCATGAGACTAAATTAAAAAAAATCATCAAATTCTGGGCAGGGGCTTGGGGTGGTGCGCCACCATAGAGCCACAACTACTACCCACTAGTTTGGGGCCTAGCACGGCGTACCACTCAGTGCACCCCAAACACTGGTCAGTAGTTTTGGGGCTGGCGCCCTGCGCCACTGTAACGACCCGAGAGCACCCCCTAGTCGTTACCGGCATATTCGACCTCGAAGAGGTCTTATACAAGCCCTTAGCATTCATCATAGCATGTATCATAGAATAAAATTACGGAAAATTGAAAACTTTTACTTTGAAAGTTCAACTTCACTTCATATATGAAAAATATAATCTAACTTCGTCACAATGTACCATCTAGACATAGAAGTATCGAAAATGGGACTTAGCCCTTAAATCAATAAGAAGTCTAAAAATAGGAAAGTACAACAATGTCTTTCAACATAAGCAAAGAACAAAACATAGAAGCTAGATCATGGGATTTTTTCCTCGGACTTGAGGACTCACCAACTTGGGGAAGCAACTCCAAGTGTCTTGAGAAGTAAGCTTGAATCTTCAACGGCCCGAACCTAAATGTTTGGGGAAAAGGGAGAAAATATGGGTTAGTACAACACAAGTACTAAGTGTGGCTACTATGCATAAAAACCATTGAAACATGCATAAAAGGACATTTAGTCAAAACATGTTTTTTACCAAGTAAATCCAATATGCACACAAAGTAAGCATCATAGTACAAACTAACATAATATCATCCCAACATGCAGACAACCCAAGCAATACTAGTGCAATGCAAAGAATAGAATCCCATAACCCTATTCAAAGTCAAGTATCACATTAAGCAACCTACTCCATACATACATTCATAAGATCAAATTTCATCATAACTTACCATATTCATAATGATCATACATAACAAAGCTTCAACATACATAAGTCATAATCGTCATAATCATAAGAGAACACTACTACAACTATCTCTTAGGATCCCACAAGTGCAATGTGTAAGAGAAGTCCCATACCCTCCCTTACACTATGTAGAAACCCTTAAGAAAGCCCTAGTAAGAGTTCACACCTTTCATACCTTCATTTACTTTTACATTTAGGGAAACATTGC
>JAJOOR010033042.1:0-19425 GCA_036250505.1 Solanum acaule | reverse complement strand
ATAATATATATATATATATATATATATATTTTTTTTTTTTTTTATTTTTTTTTTTTAAATGTAGTTCTTTAGCATTGATTCAAGAGTATTATAGTATTTCATTACCTCCATCATAATGGAGTTCCGCTGCATAATTGTTTTAATATTGAAAAGAAGATGATAGATTGAAGGTGATTATTAATTTTCAATTTATAATTTATTAGTAATTTTATTTTGATTTAATAATGATTTGATGAGATTTTAATAATGGCGTGAGGAAGGCTACTCCATTGGCGGCGATGGTGAGCAAGTCGAGGACTTGCAGTGATGGCGGCTGGCTAGATGGAAGGCTGCAACAACGAAAAAGAGTGATAAAGAAAGAAGAAGAAAGAGAAAAAAAAATGAAGCTAATAAAATAAGAAAAACAAAAATGAAAATAAAGATTAAAAATTAAAACTTTACACGTGTCAGATGATAATTGGTGCGTGAGTGCACTTTCTTTTTTGCAATTGAGGGC
Organism: Solanum acaule; assembly: GCA_036250505.1. Lineage (NCBI taxonomy): Eukaryota > Viridiplantae > Streptophyta > Magnoliopsida > Solanales > Solanaceae > Solanum > Solanum acaule. The sequence goes on along the minus strand of JAJOOR010033042.1, from coordinate 18,929 downwards.
GGCTGAAAAGTGGAATTTTTATAACACTTCAAAATTGTTTAAGGGGCTAATAGGACCCCCGCAAAGTTCAAGTGTCTTTTTAAAAAATAGGTCTTAGTTTAATGGGGTAATTATGTATTTTCCCTATATGAAATTATAAAAATTGTTCGACCCTTAAAACAACTCTAACTAGTATTTATAGTTTTAACAGATTTGTGCTGCAGCGGATCATTTGGCGTCATTAGTCGAAATCGCTGATCAACTCGGAGATTCTCCTTTTGGTGTAGTTCATCGCCATCTTGCACCAACCTTCAGCATCGTCGTGCTCTACGTCATTGGGCGACATGGTACTGCTTCGCAGATCTTCTCGGCGATGTGCCGACTGCTCCCTTTTTCCGCTGACTTGATCCTTTCCTTCAGGGCATAGCACACTGGAACAAAAGGCGAAATAAGACCCTTCGGAGACTGGCCAAGTGGACTCGGTGATCCTCAGGCCTTCATTTCTTTGTTCTTTCCAGCCTTTTCATTCTTTTTTGCGATGTAGTGTCCATGCTTTCGTTCAAACTTCAAATACCTGAAACTTAAAGGTTTTCATCATATATTGAGATAAAATAAGCATTTCAGGACACAATTTCTATTAAAATATAGCCCTAAATGAGTCCAATTTATGGACTCATCAGTAACCTTAAGTCATACTTGTGCAATGCATGGATAAGACCCCATAATCTCACCCTTACTAAGTATCACTTTAAGTCATCATGCATAGTGATCATCTCTTGGATCTCATATTTAGCTCATCATAAAGAACAATGGGAATCACCTCAAGTCATACACATCATGGAAGGCATATCAAGCTACAATCAACAAAATTCAACATTCATGACATAATACATAGTAAGGAACCATAGGTATTTGCCTCAATGTTCATTTTGAGGAATCATAGGTATTCGCCTCCATGTTCATTGTAGGGAATCATAGGTGTTCGCCTCTATGTTCAATTTAAGGTGTAATGTAGGTATTAGCCTCCACATTACATAATAAGTATCATAGGTAATCGCCTCCATGTCAATCATAATAAGATATAGGGATTCCCCTCCATATCAACATTAAGGCTAATGGGTAATCACCTCTTGCCTTGCCTAAGGAGTCACATATATAAAAGGGTAGTCACCTCACACTTCTCATCATATGACATGGGTAATCACCTCATGTCTATAAACTTTGGAATAAGGGAAACTTTAGGGGAATCACCACAACCTCATCACATTTCATAGTCCTTAGACTTAGATTCATTTTAGGTGAGCAAACCTTTCAACCTAGAATCATTCTATGTGAGAGAACATTCCATATCATATCATATTCAAGCATAAGTTTGTATATTAGAATATCCTTAAACAACACAACAACATATCATGTTCATACACTCTTCATTCTCAAAGTGTTCATATGGCATGTACATATGTTTCATAAAACATGCATAATATCATATCTTTCCCTTTCAAGGGTCAAGGCTCATATCAAATCAACACATCTATAATTATTACATTAGACATAGATATTATCATAACTCAAGTGATTTTATCACTTCATAGAATCTATCATTCATGAGGTAGATTAGGTAGGTAAAGGCCTTCCACCATAAATTTATCCACTAATCTTCTATTCTCATATAGACTTTCCTCTCAAACCCTTCACATACATAATTCACCTTATTAGCTTTACCTTTAAAACCCTAGAAGCAAACATTCATCACTACAAGCCCTACTCTTAAAGCTTTTACTTCATATAATCATCATATATGCCTAGATCACAAGATATTCTAGTCACAAGCTTCATTCTTAAGCAATTTTAGTCATATATCACCATAAAGGCTCAATCTCAATAATTACTAGTCATGATCCACCATACATACTTTAATCTAATTCAATTCATTTTTAAATGCTTCTATTCTTCAACAAATACTATACATATCATCAATTCTAGAAGATCATCTCTAAGTCTTCAATTTCCCTCTTAGAGGCATAAACCCACATTACTTCAATTTCATCCATTAGAAAAGGGTTAGTCATGGAAAACATGTAAATTCATCATAATATCACGATTCACTACTAATTAAATCATAAAGAATCAATATCCACTCAATTGGATTCATACTCAACTTAACCCACAATATTGGAAGGACCCTAACTTGAATTGGGGATTTCATCTTCACAATTTGGGGAATTATGTGGGGATCAATGGATGGAAGAATCCATGGATGAATAGGCTAACATACCTTGATTATAAAGCCTTACAAAGCTTGCAAAAATGGAAACTTAACTTGACCTAGCTTGATTCTCTTCTTCTTCTTCTTCACTTTCTAGAGAGAACTTCTTGGAGGGAATTGGGTTTCTTTTGGTGAGTTAAAATAATGTCTAGGATCAATGAATTAGGGGTCTAAAGTCTTTATATAGGTTTTCTAAAATAGGCTAAAACGACCTAACTTAATCCCACTTAAACTAGGAAAACCCCAAAGGGCCCCTCAGTTTATTTCTTAAAACCGACTATAGGCCACCATCCACGACCACCTACCTACGGGGCGTGGACTGACCCACGGCCCGTATTGGTGGGGCGTGGGTTGGTGATTGGAACATCTTGTACACCTGCGGATGCACACTCCACGGGGCATGGACCCACCCACGTGGCATGGGTCCATCCGTGGGTCACTGTTTTGGGTAGCCTAGCTAAAGTCCTCTTCAAAGATCTTTGGTTGGTTCTTGGTGAGTTGTACCTTGACGTTAAACCCCAAAACACTTAATTCTATGTACGGGAAGTTATATATACGACTCTAACCTTCACATCAAGCTCTAGTTGACCTACTAAACTACGGGGTGTTACAACACAAAACCCCATATCAAAATCAATAACACACTCGTAAGGCTCTAGTTTCACCTACTAGTTTTCCAAGTCGTAATAGAAGATATGTGAATTATGCATGTAAGATATGAATTGTTGCTAATAGTGACTTTATTTATTATAATGAACATGAATGTTTCCTTGTCTGTGAATGTTGGCTAATGATGAGGTTAAGGTATGATATGTATGATGTTTGTGACCTAAAAGCGGTACTTAGCATTTGGTAGGGTTATGGCACCTTGCCTTTGCATTGCACTATTTTAGCTTTGGGGTTTCTTATGATATGGTTTGACTTATGTTTATTCACAAATGTGCATGACGGCTTTTAAACTTGATAAATGCATGATTACAACTAAATGTCCCGTTTGAGCATATTTGAAGGATATTTATGCATTTCTTCCATACATAGTACAATATATGTGCTAACCCATGTTTTCTACATTTTCTATAAGTGTATCTTTCGGTCGTTGAGGTATACTTCTCCTTTCGAGTAGAGCTTGGATTGACTATTCTACACGCTCAGTGAGTCCTCATGTTTTGAGGACAAGACTTATTCGTTTTTAGTTTCTATCTTACCTTTATTTTAGAGACTATATTGTAAACGGTTGTGACCGTTATTGATATTCTATTTTAGTAGATGGTTCATTGAGATAATGTCTAGACTTTTATTTTTTATATTAATGAAAAGACTTCATTTTTACAGGTTTTAAATTCTGTATCATTTCTATTACTTATGTTTATGATTATGATTATGCTAAAGGCATGTATGAGATCCCTTTGGGTTCGAGTATGCCGTGTTACATATAGAGGGTACCCCTGGGTCGTGATAGAGCACTAGCACCCAAACCAATCAGACCAGATAAAGGGTAGGGTTGATACCTACAATGACTATCTCCTTCATTTCTAGCAACTGTAGGGCAATGCCTTATCTTGTGTCCTAAGTTACCGCAACCAAAACAAACATTGGAACCCGCTAAGCATTCACCCTCATGCCTTCTACACACTTACTACATCCCGATAATAGAATCTCACTACTATTATCATGAGACTTAAGGTTAAACACCCTCTTTTGGTTGAACCTGGGAGCACTTGAGGGTCCTTGCCCAGGGAACTTTTGTCTAAACCTAGGGTGACCTTGCTCATCGAACCTGGTGTTGGAGAAGTTTCCATCTCCGGTTCTAGCCCTAATTGTTTCCCTATCTTTCTCCTTAATATTTAATTCCTCCATTTGTTGGGCGTACACCATAACACATGAGATATCCATATCATTATGGAGAATTGCGGTATGACATTCTTGTCCTACCATGTTGGACACGCTTGTCAAAAACCTAATCATCTGTAACACCCCAGAAACTAGTAAGTTGAACTACAAGGTTCTAGAGCCTTTCGTCAGAAGTTTTGGAGTGTGGTATGAGGATTAAAAGGTGTAAAAATGATTCCCGCACTTAGAATAGGGGTTTAAGGGTTAGGGCGTTAAGGTACGACCCTCGAAGGACCACCCAAGGGGTCCTTGAGAAGGGCCCTTAAAATAGCCCAAAAGCTGAAAATTGGCAGCAACCTACGCTTGGCCATCTACTGGCCATAGGTGGACCCACGCCCCGTAGGTTGGGGTAGTGGGTCAAGGCCTGCTAAGTTGATCCTCCAGTACCCACTTACAACTTTCCAGTACGGGCAGTAGACCCATCCACGGTTCGTGGATGGGTGGGGCATAGGTCAAGACAGTTTTTTTAGTTTAATTTTAAGTTAGGTGTTTGGGGGTTAAGTTAGTATTTAATTAGGGGTTAAGGTAGGTCGATTAGTTATTTATTTAACCACCTATATAAGCTTAATAGGCCCCTAAGACTAAGTCAATAACTCATTCATCTAAGACCCCAAATTCTCTCCAAAATTCCTCTCTGTAGAAGTTAAGAAGAGGAAGAAGAAGAGAAGAGAAGAGGGTAGATTTTTCTCCATTGATTCAAGCTTGATTAGGGCTTTGAATTAAGGTATGTTAGCTTAGTCATATATGGGTCCTTCCTCCCATATAGCCCCCTAAGTTTCCTCTAATTGTGAAGTGAAAAACCCAATTCTCGATATGGTTCTTCTTACATTGTGGGTAGAGTTTGGGTAGGATTCCAATCTAGTGGATAATACCCAATTATGATTGATTGAGTTTTTCTTAGTGATATTATGATAAATTCATGTGATTTATATGGTAAACTCTAGTCTAAATTGGTGAATGTGATATTTGTGAGTTTATGCCATTAGAGGTCAAATTGAAGGTTCAATGGTGATCTCCTTAAATCAATGGCATGTGTAGTAATTGTTCCAAGTTAGGAACATATAATCATGAATTGAACTAGACTTTATTGAATATGAAGGATCTGGACTTGTAAAGATGAAATTGAAGCTCTATGATGAATTATGACTAGATTCACCTAATAGTGAAGAATGTGATTGAATGTCTTGTAATCTAGACATGAATTATGATAGAATGAAGTTAATCTTGAGAATAAGGCTTGTAGTTATCAATGTTAGGGATTTTGGGGAAAATTAAATATGATGTGATCTTGATGTGTATTGTTTCTCTTTTACACACTTAGGCATGAATATGCTAGGAGATCGAAGGTTCTCTCACATAGAATGATTCTATGTTGGCTTAACAACCTAAATTGAATCAAAGGAAGTTAGACTAGAATAGCTTGAAGTTGTGATATATGATCCCTTCTTGTATAGCTTGACTTGGTAAAACAAGACCATCTTATGGTAGCTTAGGATTGAGGACATACACTCTCCTAAGAGTAGATTGAATTAGCATTGTATGATGCATTTCATTGTAGCTTGACTAGAAGTAGTCATGGTAGCTTAGGATTGAGGATTTATACTCTCCTATGGATAGCTTGAACTAGCATTGAAAAATGCATTACATGTTAGCTTCATTTGGTTAGGCCAAGACCACTTCATGGTAGCTTTAGGATTTAGGCATAGACTGTCATATTCGTAGCTTGGGATTGAGATACATACTCTCCTAAGGATAGCTTACATTAGCATCTTGGTGTTCTTGTAAGGATAGCTTGAGTTAGTAGTATTATAGTACCCTAGGATTGAGGATTCACTCTCTCCTAGGGATAGCTTACATAGAATCGTGGGATGTGTTGCATGGTAGGTAGGATGGGACATTGGTATCCTTCCTTACATAGCTTGGACTTGCATGATAGTATGCCATCCATGGTAGTTTGACTTAGCATAGTGTAGGCATGTTAGTTAGATTATTAGCTTGGTCTAGCCTAGTAGGGTGTTATTCCTTGGTAGCCTTGAATTGATGTCTTGTGCTCATTCATGTGTGATGACTTGCCTAGTACTAAATAGAGAAGTACCTTATATGAATAGAGGCAAATAGTCAAGAGGGACAAGTTCCCAACTAGTGAGCATTCATGGTAGTCTAAAGGGGGTACTTAGTGTGGATAGTAGTATGGGATGCTATCCATGCATTGCAAAAGTATGACATAAGGCTAGGTATGAAGGGTTCCTTTGCTTAGTATAGTTTAGATTGGGTTGTTGCTATAGTTGCCTTCCAACAACTGTTTGATTAAAGGTGATAGTTCTCTTGTGTACATGTAGTAAGCCAATAGTAAGACCAAATGAGAGTGAATATGACTAGGATGACTTCAAGGTTATTCTTAGTGTGAAGGGTAGTATGGGATGCCTTTCATGCAATGCACAAGTGTACCTTGAGGTTACTTAGGAGTATGATACCCTTTTGTAGGGAAGCTTAAGAGTTGACCATGTATATAGACTATGATTAAGATGACAAAAAAGGGATACTTGGCTTGAGTGGTATTATGGGATGCTATTCTTTCTTTGCACAAGTATGCTTTTGAGGTTACTTGAGAATGGTTCTATGATTATCTAGATGACTAAGATCCACTTATGCTTATTATAATTATGAATTATCTCCTATGCTCATTAACTATGTCATATGTTGACTTATGAATATATGATGCTTAATGTGGAGATTATTCTATGACCATGTTATTATCTCTTATGCTTATTTCTTATGTTGACTAACCATTTTTAGATGCTCTTATGATGTTGTGCTAGCTTTCATACTTGGTATATTTTGTACTAAATCATACTTTGCCTACATTCTAATCAAATGTAGGGTTTTAGAGATTAAGTTCCTTTGGAGGCTAGGTTTCTAAGAAGCAAGAAGAGTTGAAGAATTGGTGAGTCCTCATAGCTTTAAGGACAAACCCATTATTTCATTTATGTCATTTGCTTATGTTTTAGACTTTGTATGGGCTGCGTCACAAGAGTTTTATTCAAGAGTTTAATAGATGGTTTGAAACAAAAGTGTAGTAAAGTCTTTCGCTTGCTTATGAAAATGTTTTTAATTGTATGGTTTAAAAGAAGTTTTAAATTTCACCTACTTTGCTATTATATTATGTTATGATTATACTAAGGGCTTGTATGAGACCCATTTGGGGTCAAGTACGCCATGTTACGTCTAGAGGGTACCCCTGGGTCGTGACATCATCATATCCCTCACATTCGTCACCATAGATGGAGCATACTTGGATAGTTGGGTAAATTTCAAGGCATACAACTTAACACTCATGCTACCTTGCCTAAGGTTAATGAACTCTTCCACCTTAGCTTCGCTCAACTCTCGGGGAAAGAACCTATCAAGGAATTCTAGTTTGAACACTTCCCACTCTATGGGATCCGCTACTACCGATCTACTCTCTTTCCATTGTTCATACCACATTTGAGCAACATCTTGCATTTGGTAAGCGGCTAGCTTCGCTTTTTCTACCAAAGTTAACCCCATAATATCAAGCACCTTATAAACCTCATTTATAACCCCCTTAGGATCCTCTTCCACTTTGGAGCCATAAAACTTCAGAGGGTTCATCTTAATAAAATTCTTCACTCTTAAAGCCGATAAATTCAAACTAGGATTCACCGAAGCTACGACAACTCTATTGACTTGCATCGTCATTGCCTGAGCCCACATTTGAAAAGACGGCCTAATATCGGCATTCGACATAACCGAAGGATCAATCGAAACTTGAGGAGCTTGATGTTCTTGGAGAGCTTGAGGAGGAGCTTTGTAATGTCCCATATTTAAGCAAGGACATATTAGTCTTTAGCAAAAGAAGAAAAAAAAAGAAATACAAGTGGGCCTTAGCCCATCTGAACGTATCTAGGGAAACAAATTAAGATAAATGGATTTTGGGAGTTAAATATGTTTTCCTAGCAACTCTTGAATAAAAAAAATGAAACGCCTTCCTGGCTTCTCCTTCTGTGAAGGAGCAAGCAAATCAAGTTCATCACGGAAAATAAAAAGAAGAAGTGGAACCTTTGCTATTATAAATATAGATTTCAAGATATTTTATTTCAATCAATGACATGAGTATATATGGACTATCACGGGTTGGGTTAATGTGGCATTGATAATTTGAATATGAATTTCAATTGATATCAATATGAGAATACCCATGGACAAAGTAAGGTTTTTATTCTACTAACCCTAAGATACTTCTAATCTCACTAGCTGAGTTACATTGTGATGCTTAAATTGAGTAGGTGTTTAAGTATGGTGGGTTGCAATGAACACAAACTTTTATAGTGGATTATTTAGTGAAAGTTTCAAACATAAATATTTGAATTATGCTCTTTGTTGCTGAAAATTGATCGACTAACAGACCAAATGATGAAATATGAGGTGACAAGTGAATAAATATGAGTTGGGGAGTGAGGGGTGAACCGTAACCTTGGGAATTGGGTATTGTAAATTAGTTCATGAAATAGATCTAACAAGGAGATTTAACCTGAGATTTATATGATGTGAATATAGGTTGATCGAATGAAAGTCGTACAGGTTTCTTGAGGTGACAAGTTTGGTATCTCAACACGAGTACAGTGAGTAGTAATCTTACCACAATTTGTATTACACAAATTTCATGATTTTTACATTGTTATTAAATTAAATATGTTACCGACTATTTTGAACTTGCATGTGGGACAAGTCTTTTAGTGAATATGATACTAAAAAGATTATGTGAGATAATCTCATTCTTACAAGATATGATTACTGTTATTGAATAGGTTTTACACTTATTTGAGAAATAGTATTTGGACAGGTGATTGTGAAACTTTCAAATGACATGATTTGATAAGATTTAAATGCTCTGTTCGATTTTGAAATGCTTCTACTGATTACAAGAAAAATATAATTGGGAGTAGACCTTGATGAATCCCGTAGCTAACGATTGGTTCGTTAGACCTGGTGCACCTTGTAGTTACTGATTACTAATAAAGCCCTCACTAGTGGGAAGGTAAAACTAGTATATTGTTACTGACATCTCTCGAGTAGGGATCTACTGATATGAATATTTACCTCCTTTATGAGGAGTTCACTGTTATTGGTTACTTCCTAAAGAGAAGGTCCCACTGATTACATGATTCATCCTTGAAAACCTCCCAGATATAAGATTTGATATGAAAGATTTTTCTGAGTTTACTACCAAGTGTTTAAATTGATTTTCCTTACAGGAGGCAAATAAGATTGAATATTGTTACCATTTCTGAAAAAGGCATTGATTTTATCAATTTGACTATCATACTAGCATGTTTTCTGACTTGTCCCTTATTATAACGGTTGTGGTTAAGTGTTATTACTCACTAAGCTAGAGTCTCACTCCTTGCTAATCGTTTTTACAGAGAACTCAGGGTGGTATTGAAGAGGATTTCATTAACTAGAGAATGTAATTTGGTAGCATCTGGTGTGCCCCGCATTTCTTCGCGTGGAAATAAAACTATTGATTTGCTATGGTATATTTATTTCTTTAAAAACTCTTAGAGTTGCTCCATTTGTCATTCCTTTGATTTGAGTCATGATTAGTCCTTCGTATTGTAGTCAAGTGAGTAGTTTGGAACTTCTTTTTCGAAATTTTGAGATGAATTGGTTTTATTGCGGGACCATTAGATCATTGATGGATATTATGTTGTGGCTTATAGTTTCTATTTGTTGTGTTGTGAATTTCTAAGACAGGGAAAAGTGCCTAAAAAAAGGAAACTCTGCCCGATTTTCTTTAGATTTATGTTAAGGCTTGCTTTGGGATTCTTTCTTCTTAGCGCTGGTCACAGACCTAATTTGGGTCGTGATAAAGTTGGTATCAGAGCACTAGGTTATTCTTATGTCTTGTGGAGCACACGTTAGTAGTAGAATCTCAATTATGGTTATGTTTCCGGCCATTTCTATAATCGTGATTCTGCGAAGGCATGATATGATGTGTCCGTCTTTCTTTCTCATTCCTCATTATGTGTGACTAATAGGGTCTACTAGATGAATTTAACATTGTTTATATTTCCATCTCATGTCTTGAACCTAGTCACCCAATAACAAAAATAGTTCAAAGGTTTGGAGTCATCAATGATCACCGTGTAAACATTTGTCTCTTCCAATTAAGGGGAGCTTACTAAAGTAGTTGAAAAGACCAAGAAAGTGGTCGTTATGCCACTTTGAGGGATTTTTGTGCACATATGTAAAATGTAATATATCTCTTTCTGGAAAGAGCACTACTCTGTCACTTAAGCAACATGAGAATGTTACAGTTAACACACGTATGTTCCTGTAATGAGTTAAAGATATTAATGGACATAATGAATGGAGTTAGACAACTAATAGGTCCCAAGACCATCTTTAAGTAGCTACAATGATTCAGACTTTTAAAAAATAAAAAATATGCTTAGGAGTATCTAAAGATGAAATTTAGATATTGAGAGTCCAACTAAGAAATTTTGTCTATAAATTTCAACATACAATCTTTGAGGTTTGGTTTTTGAAATTAAAAGATTTTTCTCGTTAAACCCTTGAATTCAAACTATGTCATATAAATTAAAACAAAGTATGTATAAAGGAATATAAATACTTACAGAGGATAAATCAACATCACACATGGCCTGCATATGTAGATATATGTATATTAATATCCAAAATTAAATCAGAACGAAATTGAAGGTTAACTATATTTTAAGGAGAAAGAGGACATGCAAATGAAAAGTAATAACTGAAATATTTACCCGGCAAGTGTATGAAGGTGAATCATGATAGTAAAAAACTTACCCATGACAATATATTATGTTGTTGAAAGACAAGAGGTTTGTGCCTTTAACTAATGAACAACACCGATCCTTCTTCTGTTTCTTTTATTAGTCTGCCCAATTGCAGTTTTATTATAGTTTTTCAAACAGAAATAGTGACAACACATTCATAACACCAACGCACGTGGAGGCTGCTAAAGTTAGCTACTAGGCATCTCATTCTCTGCACCCGACGTGAGCACTGCCACAAACAGTAATGCATTAGTGCTACACCTTTTTTCGGGTCCGGTCGAAAGGAAATGATAAAGTATTCAACTCATCACTAATTAAAAATGAGTTAAATAGTTGGGAATACATAATCCTTCCACTTTACTAGTTCTTTCAGTATACTACAAACAAGAAGCATTGGTCAGCCATTTAACTAGAAGAGGAAATGATTGAGTAATTTCAACTTATATAAGTAAACAAATGAAACTTACTTTTGCATCAAACTTTTAAAATAAAAGTAAATACAATTGAGAGATTTCAGAAGAGAGAATATCCTTAGGAAAGCAACATCACCATATCATATGGCACTACAACATTTTATGCCTTTAATACCTTTAGGAACTACACTTGCAGCACAGTGCTTATTCATCAGCTCTGCAAATTTTAACTTTCTGGTGTCCTATTTTGATCTCTTTGTCTGGAAAATAAAAAATGCAAATAACAAAGTTTAGCTATACATACACTTCATCACAAAGAGACTTCATTCAGCATATCTCATAAAATTCTCTTCAGAACATGAACCACGAATTCTGGTGTCCATAGAATTCACCATTTTCTGCAACACCAATATGTACACAACCCTATATATTAACCCACATAGATATCGAGAAATGTGAAAAAAATTTCAGTAGTTTCTTACATGCGTACAACCAGACTCTATATGTAAGATGCCTGTGATAATACCTGCAGAAAAAAAAATATGATCACAAACCAATAAAGGACCATACATAGCAATTGCATACTAGAACTTTCATCCAAGTAATCTAGACCAAATGATAGTAAATACTACTAGATACACTAAATGCAAATGGAAGTAAGGACTCCAACAATTCATATAAAAAAATGTTAGCATGTTTTTCGGTGGAATCTTTCAAACACAGGAGCTCACATTTCACCAATCAGTAAGTTACTAGTTAAAAGTCATAGACATACATAATTTTGGATTGGCTGGTAGTTATAGTTTTTTTTTTGAAACTGGAAATATTAATAGTTATAGTTACCGGTTAAAATAAACGACAGACTAGCTCAAAGAGCCATCTTTGCTTGCAATGCAGCAAGTTCATCTTTGGATTCAGCTGCTTCATTTGGTAGTTGCAGGAACATGGACTGGAGCAGCAGGATTGTAGTTGCTGGTTGAAGCAGCTGCTCATCTAATTCTTCAAGTTCTGCCTCCATATCATCCTGCAACAAAATCATGCCAGAACTAGCAGAAGTACATACGCATTTTAAGTGATAAAGTACTCTTGCATAAAATATTTCTTAATATAGAAAACATACAAGCCCCTAAAATCAGTTTTAGTCTAAAATAAATTCAAATAGATGACAATAAATGAAGAAAAACAGTACTACAACATAAGAATTTTAACAGTTAAAAATAAGAAAGTTGACAATACCTAATATAACATATATAAACAAACCTCTCCACTGAGTGGATCTAATGTCATGTTGGTATGCTTAGAAAGCTAGATCTTGAATAGCTTTTATTTTGTTCTTGTCAGGACCTTGCCTGTGACTGTTGGAGTTTTGGCAGAATGACCACCAATCCAGTCAATCTAGAAAGATGTCCATTGGAATTGTAATAGATTCAGTTTCAAAATGTAGAACTCCAAAAGTAAAGCAAGTTGAAGATCAGACTCACTTGGCAGCGGTTAAAACTTCTAGCAAAGAGATATCTGTTGACGATGGGATAACAATGGCTCAGAAAACTTCATTGTGTATGGACGTTATGTAATGCTAGCACTGGTAGTCCTTTGATGGTATATGGAATGAGAGGCAAGAGGAAGAGTCAACACACGGAAGAACCTAAGGTTGGCGAGCAGAACAATGAAATGAAAGATGAAGATACAAGCAATAATTGTAAAAGAGTACCAGTTCTTGAGAAATTTGTATATCCAGGTGATGGCTCTACTTTATTTTAGGAGAAAAATGACGAGATGGTCCAACCAGATGTTGGTAACCTAGAATCCCCTTTTGTGGAAATGACTGAGCAGCTAACAAATCTACAAGAACATATAGATCAGAAAGGAAACTCAGCAGAAAAATTCAAGAAGAAAGCATTGGACTCGGAGTCTGACAACCAAAGCCCAGTTTTTGCTTTGAAAACACCTTGCAGAAAATCTTTTCTAGGAATTGCACCAAGAAGCAATCTGGGGCAACTTCATGGTGATGATCATATAGATATAACATCAAAAACTGAGGGCATTTGTAAGGTCAAGAGCTTTGATATAAGTCCAATACACCCGATGAATCATCATATGATGCAGAAAATTTTGAAAATTCTCCTTTTCTGGACGAATTTTTGACACATTAAATATAGGTTGAATTAGTTTGAGCCAATTTTCTTTATCTGGTTCTTAACCAGCTCAAATTCAACAAAACCACCTGATTGCCACCACTACAGATCCAACAAGTGTCCTGTAATCTCTTAAGATCAGAGAGCCATAACTGAAGTATCATGTTTGAGATGGGTGTATCAGCATATTCTTATATAAAAGATGGAAGTATCAAGATATGGTTCAATATGTTATTAAGTTCACATGAAAGATACCAAAAACTAACGGACCTGTCAGAATCAGCTGTCAGCATCTTGTAGGAATTCAACATCCATTCTGACTTTTTCCGTTCAAGCCGTCTATCATAGACAGACTCATCAGCATACCAAAACAAAGTAGCCATCTTCGTAATCCAGTATCCTGGCAGTGGTTTATTCAAGTCTGCCCATTCATAATCTCCACCAAGATTGCGGAAACAATGGATAAAGTTACATGTCGTTCCACGGGAGCATGACTGTCAACACATGCGTGTAATTCTTGTTAAAAGATAGGAAGTACAGAGGATCTTAATATCAGAATCAGGTAAACAGTTAAGATGTTTGTTAATTAATTTACTCCCTACAATTACTGCTGACAAAAAACAGAGAGTAACAAAGTCATTAATAGAACTCAAGGGAGAGTAGTGAGATTCAAGTTTTACCTTAAGCTTCGATTTCATGAATTATAGTGAAGCTTATTAAATTGAAGCAAATTAGTAATTAGGCAAGGAACTAAGCTCCAACAAGTCCCTTTATGTCAGTTATGCAAATAGGTATATACTCTCCTAGATAATGGTAATACAGTTTCAGAGGTTTAACTTAAGATACAAAAAGTGTGACACTAAAATCACTGCCATCTACTTGAAACAATTGTAAGCTGCCGGCTGAGATCAATAATTTGGAAAACACAAACTAATTTATGCAGTCAAAGAAGCACATGATATGCTATATTTTCCACTCGGTTATGTAGACATATTCAAAATTTAGAACTAAATTGGAATAGTTTGTTTGACCATTTGTCTCCACAGACCAACTCCTATGTGCATTATCTCTGCATTGTGATCACTGTCAAACCAGAACATGCTTTTACCTCTCTAGAAAGCATCAACAACAATGTCTCCAACTGCTAAAGAGTTTAACCGAATCCCCAAAAATGCAAGATTCTCTTTGCTTGTTTTAGAATTGACTGCCATACTAGGATTGGGAGGGTCAATCACTTCAGATTAGCATTTATAACCAAAAAATGGTAGTAAAGTTCTGACTTGTTTCATAACTTTCTCAATTTTAGTTCACATCACACAATGTCTATTGTACGAACATCCATTAACCTTCAATTTAACTCCATAAATAAGCAGCTACAACCAATAAAGTAAATACATTATACAAAACCCACATAACTCAAAGTTTAGTACTACGTAAATAAAGATAAGAGGATGTGGAAGTACATTTGGTGCCAATTGTGTGTACCTGGCTTTGTTTCTCCTTTTCTTCCTCATCTTCCACTCTCCTTCGGTCTTCTTCTTCTTCCTCTTGAGCTTCTTTTTGAGCCAGTGCTTTGAGAAAGAGCCTCTCTTTCCTCAAATACAAACTTTCAGATAAATGTTTCAATATTGGCTTGCTCCTCATGTCCATGTTACCTTAAACTAAAAAGCAACTTACTCATACATAGTCATAGATAATCTAAAATAAAACAAAATGAAGAAGAAACATTTCAAAACTCAATTTACAGTACCACTCCAAAACACCTTGCAATCTTAAATTGACCAAAATCTTAAAATATATGAATAATTAAATCGAAATTCTAAAAAATGTGAAGAATATTTAGATCTAAAATTGCATCTAACATTTTAAAAACAAATAAAATAAAAAGGTAATCTTATAAATTGTAATTTTTGAATACAAGCAATAGAGAAAGACAGCTGAACGAGAAGAAGGCTAGCTTATATGAGTCGAGTGACTGAATCTATCTCTGTCACCACAGCCCATATCCGCTTCAGTAGACTCCCCAACTCCTCCAAACGATTTCGGAATTCTTCAAAATGTTTCTCCATTTTCCCAAACGAAGGCGTAGAAGAAGTAGAAAACTTACCATCCGTCATCAAAGAAGAGAGAAATGTACAGTGACCAATTCCTTGTCCTACTCACAAATTTAGCTCATAAAATCCTAACTTACTTTAAATTCCAACTTAATGCAACCCCATTAATCCCATAAATAAAGGCAAATTGACTACTATTCTACAATTTCCCAGCACATTAGATAACCTATTCCCAGTTCACAGTTCAAATCTTAAATTCACCTCATTAAAAACCCTAACAAACATCAAATTCCATCAAATAATCAAAATAACAAAATAATCAAAAACCCCATGAAGCAAAAATTTGAAGAGATCTGAAAAGGGTTTTCAACATTGATACCAGCATATAGGAATCCTTTGCAGAAGTGACGAGAAAGTTTATGAACAAAATCTTCAAAGCTATGTATGTGATTTGGGCACTTTCTTAGTGTATGAGCTACTTCATGCTTCTGCGTGTTGTTTGGAGGCTGGCGAAGTGTAACAAG
Organism: Solanum acaule; assembly: GCA_036250505.1. Taxonomy (NCBI): domain Eukaryota; kingdom Viridiplantae; phylum Streptophyta; class Magnoliopsida; order Solanales; family Solanaceae; genus Solanum; species Solanum acaule. Next base: position 2,829 of record JAJOOR010033042.1, on the reverse strand, counting down.
AGCTTAACTCTTGATACCAAATTAGTAGAAGGAAGAAGAAGAAGAGAGAAACAGGAGAAGAAGAGAGAATTCTTTTTGATTCAATAATAATTTTCCTTAGCAGAGTAGTACAATTTGTATACAACAAAGCTGACATTCCGTTGCTAAGGACAGCTGTCCAATTCTCTAACAGAATTGTAGACTAGTACCACAAATGCAATTAACTAAGCTTAAGGACTAATAAGTAAATACTTAATACTAAAATAAAGGGACTGAATTAACTTATTTAAAACTTGATTAAAAACAGTCACAATAGCTAATTGTGACAATCCACTCTTCTTCAAATGGCACTTGTCTTCAAAGATTAGCAAAGTTTGGGAACTGTGACTTGATGAATTGATAATCTTCCCACGTAGCTTCTTCTAGCAGTAAGTTGGCCCATTGTACGAGTACTTGTGTTGCAGCCTTATTTCCTTTCTTTATGATTCTTCTTTCTAGTATAGCCACGGGTTCCACGAGGGGTTGGCCTTCAGGTGAACAAATGGGAGGATCTATAGCAGGATTCACTTGATCACCCACCTTCTTCTTAAGCTGAGATATATGGAAAACAGGATGTATCCTTGCAGTAGGAGGCAATGCTAATTTGTAGGCCACTGGTCCAACTTTTTTGATAATCTTATAGGGTCCATAGAACTTTGACGCCAGCTTGAGATTTTTCCTGATAGCTACAGATGTCTGTCTATAAGGTTGTAGCTTCAAAAACACCCAATCTCCTTCTTCAAACTCCCTCTCTGTCCTTCTCTTATCAGCATTTACCTTCATCCTGTTTTGAGCTTTAGCAAGATTCTCCTTCAATATCTTAGCCATCAGTTGCCTTTCCTTGAATATTTGATCAACAACATCAACTCTGGATTGTGCAATCAATTCGAAGGATAGCTGAGGAGGTTCATAACCATATATCACCTTAAATGGAGACATTTTCAGTGAAGTATGGTAATTGCTATTGTACCAAAACTCAGCTAAAGACAACCACTTGTTCCAACCCTTTGGTTTATGACCTGTCATGCACCTTAAGTAATTTTCCAAACACCTGTTCAACCTTTCTGTTTGACCATCTATCTGGGGATGATAAGCAGAGCTATACAGTAGTTGCACCTGTAGCAGTTTAAAAAGTTCCTTCCAAAAGTGACTAAGAAACACCTTATCCCTATCAGTGATTATAGTTTTTGGCAGCCCATGCAACTTGTAGATATTGTCCATGAATACTCTAGCTACTTGAGAAGCACTAAATGGGTGGGCAATAGCAATGAAATGGGCATACTTGCTGTACCTATCAATGACCACTAAAATAGTGTCCATACCTTCTGATTTGGGTAGACCTTCGATGAAATCCATAGATATGTGCTCCCATACTCTCTCAGGTATTGGTAGTGGCTGAAGCAGACCAGGGTAGGCTACTTGCTCATCCTTGCTTCTTTGACAGACATCACACTCCTGGACAACCTTCTTAACTTGCTCGATCATAGCAGGCCAGTAAAATACTGCCTTCAATCTCTGGTATGTAGCCCACACCCCTGAATGTCCTCCTAATCCTGAGCTGTGTATAGTAGATACCAAATGCTCCCTTAGGTGTCCATGACTGCCTACCCAAGCTTTTCCTTTATGCCTTAAAACTCCTTGTTGTAAGGAAACATCAAGTGTAGGATCAGGATGGCTACTCAAAATAATAGTATCTTGTAACACCTCTTGGTCACCTTCATAGCTTTCTAGTATTTCCTCAATCCATTTAGGCTGCAGTGTTGATACAGTGAGACAGTGTGGATTAGCCTTTCCCAGCTGGTGATCTACTTTCCTAGATAAAGTATCTGCCACTACATTATCTACACCCTTCTTGTAGTGTATTTCAAAACTTAGCCCCATCAACTTGGTTAATTCTTTATGCTGCAGAAAAGTAGTGATCCTTTGTTCCTGTGGGAATTTCAAGATAAAATGGTCAGTTATGATTATGAAGTGGTTAGGGTGCAAGTAATGCCTCCATTTATCTACAGCTTGGAGGAGAGCAATCAACTCCTTCTCATATGTAGACATCCCCTGGTGCTTCTTACTTAGGGTCTGACTCAGGAATGCTATGGGCCTTCTATTTTGCATTAATATTGCTCCAATTCCAGTGTTACATGCATCCACTTCTAAGACAAATGGTCTTGTAAAGTCTATAAGTGCCAAGACAGGTGCATTAACCATGGCCATTTTAAGTTGCTGGAAAGCTTGGTCAGCCTCATCATTCCACTGATAGTCCCCTTTCTTTAGAAAATTAGTCAAGGGCTTGCTCAAATGTGCATAAATTTGCACAAATTTCCTGTAATATCCTGTTAAGCCCAAAAACCCTCTCAATTTCTTGATTGTATTGGGTCGAGGCCACTCGACCATTGCAGAGATTTTGGATTGGTCAGTGCTCACCCCTAAACCTGTAATGATGTGCCCCAAGTACTCAATTTGCAACAGTCCAAACTCACATTTGCTTAACTTAACAAATAACTTGTTCTCCTTAAGTATTGTGAGCACCACTCCCAAATGTTGAATATGATCTTCCATGGTTTTGCTGTATATTAGTATGTCGTCAAAGAATACTAAAATGAATCGCCTTAACTGATCCTTGAATACTGCATTCATTAGGGACTGAAAAGTTGCTGGCGCATTAGTCAACCCAAATGGCATGACCCTGAATTCCCATAGACCATGATGTGTTCTAAAAGCAGTCTTATATTCTTCTCCAGACTTCATTCGCACTTGATGGTAGCCTGCTCTTAAATCTACCTTGGAAAACACATTAGCGCCAAAAAGCTCATCCAA